>JAVALU010002211.1:280000-282500 GCA_030770095.1 Gila robusta | reverse complement strand
TTTTATTTATTTATTACATGTATTACGCACACACACACACACACACACACAGTTCGATCGCGCCCGCGCCTCTCTCTCTCTCTCTCTCTCTCTCTCTCACACACACACACAGTCTCTCTCTCTCTCTCACACACTCTCTCACACACACACACAGTTCGATCGCGCCCGCGTCTCTCTCTCTCACACACACACACACACACACACACACAGTTCGATCGCGCCCGCGCCTCTCTCTCTCTCACACACACACACACACACAGCTCGATCGCGCCCGCGTCTCTCTCTCTCTCTCTCTCTCTCTCACACACACACACCACACACACACACACAGTTCGATCGCGCCTCTCTCTCTCTCACACACACATCACGCACCTCCACACACACACACGCACACGCACATACACACACACACACACACAGTTCGATCGCGCCCGCGCCTCTGTCTCTCTCTCTCTCACACACACTTTGCAATGATGTTGTCCTCTATGAACAAAATGACGGAGTATGTTTTTGTTTCCACTGTTCGATCGCGCCCACGCCTCACACACACACACACACACACACACACACACACACACAACATATAAACAGTTGTGTACTTTTTTTTTTTTAGAATTCTTTGATGAACATAAAGTTAAAAACAACAGCATTTATTTGAAATAGAATCTTTTGTAACATTATAAATGTCTTTACTGTCACTTTTTATCAATTTAATTCCTCCTTGATGAATAAAAGTATTGATCCATTTTATTTATTTCCCCCAAAAAATTAAATAAAAATTCTTACTGACCCCAAAGTTTTGAACGGTAGTGTTTAATGTTACAAAAGATTATTTTTCAGATAAATGCTGTTCTTTTGAACTTTCTATTCATCAAAGTATCCTGAAATAAAAATGTAAATAACTGTTTTCAACATTGATGATAATGAAAAATGTTTCTTGAGCATCAAATCATCATATTATACTGATTTCTGAAGGATCATGTGACACTGAAGACTGGAGTAATGATGCTGAAAATTCAGCTTTGATCACAGGAATAATTTACACTTTACTATATATTTACATAGAAAACAGCTGATTTACATTGAAATATTATTTCACAATATTACTGGGTTTGTTTTGTATTTTTAATCAAATAAATGCAGCCTTGGTGAGCATAAGTGACTTCTTTTAAAAACATTAAAAATCTTACCGACCCCAAACTTTTGAACGGCAGTGTATATATTTATAGCTACGAGCAGCGATTACGGGCCCAAGCCGGTGGCACCGCAACCCCGGTTATAGCGCCACCAACTGGCAGCAGGAAGTGTGTCACTTTCAAAATGATTTGAAATCACCCTCTTATTTTTACCTGATTTGCTTCAAACTTCACTACTATAATGTAAACACACGGCAGATGTAGACCTGACCTTTCAGAAGGTTGCTCACACATACTTTGTGATTGATATGTGCCCTCGATGCGCACTTTTGCAGAGCCCACACCAATGCAAGCTCTACAGCACACTTCTTTTCGACAGTCAAAGCAGGGTTACGTTTTTTTGCATGTCGTGCACAATAACCCTAAAGGCACCAGGGTGGCGGTGCCACCGGCTTTATATATATATATATATATATATATATATATATATAAATATAGCTGCGAGCAGCGATGAAGGGCCAAAGGCGGCGGTACCGCCACCCCGGTGCCTTTAGGTAACTAAAGGCACCGGGGTTGCGGTGCCACCGGCTTGGGCCCGTAATCGCTGCTCGCAGCTATATTTTTATTATTATTATTATTTATTATTATTATTTTTTTACTACCTTTTGGACACTTTTGGAGGCCTTAACATGCTCAAAAACTCCTGAAACTTTGCACACATGTCAGAACCCGCGGCCATCAGGGCCGGGCTGAAGATGGTACCCGGGCGTGGCAGGGGGGCTCGACAGCGCCCCCTGGAACGGGGTCCGAAAACATGGTCCATAACTCAAACACGCTTGCATGTAATAATATGAAACTCGGTACACATGTAGATCTCCTCGTTTCATATATACTTCACACTCTTACTTTTTACCCCAGCCCAACAGGAAGTGGGCTATTTAGGGTTGTTGGTAAAACACACGCAATGGAATGTGAAATACTCCTCCTAGAGAATTCAAACAAACGGCACGAAACTCGGTCAGCATGAAGTCAAGACATTGAGGATGAAAGTTTGCGAGGGGATTTTTGATATCTCGAACGGTTTGGCCGTGGCGAGGAAACGAAATTATGGCGAGAAACGTGAAACAGGAAGTGTGTCATAACTACTGCATACATTAACTGATCTTGATGAAACTTCAACAGTGTGTTCGTTGTAAGAGCCCGATCACATGGATGTGACTATTGTGAGTCAAAGTTATAGCGCCACCAACTGGCAGCAGGAAGTGTGTCACTTTCTAAATGCTTTGAAATCACCCTCTTATTTTTACCCGATTTGCTTCAAACTTTATGTGTATAATGTAAACACACGGCAGATGTAGACCTGT
>JAVALU010002211.1:0-275000 GCA_030770095.1 Gila robusta | reverse complement strand
TGAGTTAATTAACAATCGTTGGAAAGAATGATACTTTTAATATCACTAAACCGTCATTAGGTGCCGCCAGGCGACCGTCTTAATGAGCGAGTCATTGATTCATTCGTTCAAACGATTCGTTCGAACGGCTGAGTCATTCATGAATGAGACAGATTATGGATTGGTCGTTGAATCTTTGAGTCAACCGATTCGTTCAAAATGCTGAATCATTCAGTAATGAGAACGCGTTGCTGTGAGATGCTCGATGGTTCTGCTGTGATCTTTGTTTAACTATTTTCGCTGCTGAAACAGAAAAAAAAGTCAATATTGCATCTAAAATGTAAGTGATTTGACGTGTGTGTGTGTGTGTGTGTGTGTGTGTGTGATTGTGTCTGTTACAGTGATTGTTTAACCCTTGTTAAAGTTTAGGCCTTGTCTTTTTGGATATATATCTTTTTATATAAAAAAAAATAGCATACAACCCATGTATTTTAAATGTATTGTTTGCTTTAAATTACATTGAGATTTGTATGTTTGGTAATTGAACCTGAATGAATTATAAATGAATGTGCTATATTTCAGATCATATATTTGTTTTCCTTAAAATTTGAACTAACACTAACTTTATTCTCATCTGAATGATAGATTATTTATTTATGTATAAAATAAAAACACATTTGATCTTTCTTTTTTAATCAATGTAGAATGTGTAACTGAAAAAATAAACAGATTAGGGCTCTGATCGAGGACAATAAATGAAAACCAATGCAATATGATGAATGTCCAAAAGATTTTTTTTGCTTTTAAACTATGTGTGTGTGTGTGTGTGTGTGTGTGTGTGTGTGTGTGTGTGTAAGAGATTTCGGTTGGGTGACAGTTGTAGTTTACAGTTTGACAAAAGCACAATGTTGTGTTTTATTGTGATTGTACACAAATATAAGTAAACACTTTGCAGTTTGAATAATGTCCTGTATGAACAAAAGGACGGGGTATGTTTTTATGTCTACATTGTTCAATCACGCCTCACACACACACACACACACACACACACACACACACACACACACACACACACACACCAACTATTTTTCTAATCAGATCAGGCAAGTAATATTCTGTCTTGGCACACTTCATATAACTTTCAAACTTGTGTACTTATTTCATGTGTGCATTAAGTCCATGAGACCGTAGGGTGTCTCATTTTTCATTTTAGGTTTCAGAAGGTTGCTCACGCATACTTTGTGGTTGATATGTGCCCTCAATGCACACTTTTGCAGAGCCCACACCAATGCAAGCTCTACAGCACACATCTTCTCAAAGGTCAAAGCGGAGTTACGATATTGCCCGTCATGCACAGTAACCCTAAAGGCACCGGGGTGGCGGTGCCACCGGCTTGTTTATATATATATATATATATATATATATATATATAAATATAGCTGCGAGCAGCGATGAAGGGCCAAAGCCGGCGGCACCGCCACTCCGGTGCCTTTAGGTAACTAAAGGCACCGGGGTTGCGGTGCCACCGGCTTGGGCCCGTAATCGCTGCTCGCAGCTATATTTATATATATATATTTTAGTAATTGTTTTCTGTGTGTATTTGTCTCAGGATTCCCTCTCTCACTCGTGAGCGATTGTTTCTGCTAGTTGCAGTCCCGTTCGCTTCTCTGCTGCCATTCTGCGAGAACGCCGTATCGTCCAACTAATCAGGGGGATTGTCGCTGTTTGGTTTCTCTAAATTACACTCTAGTGTGTTTTGGGGTTTGACGGGCATTAATTTGGGAAATACGGAGAAGACAACCCCGCGGTTGCTCCCTTCCAGCTTGTCTACCCTATCATTTGAATTGAGTTAATTTGTTTCTTTTCTGTTTCTATTGTACTAAAATTTGTATATTGTTTGTGATTTGATAAGACTTTATCACTGCCTGTTCTTGTTATCATACAGTGATGTAATCAAATTGTGAGTTATTGTAACTGTTTTTTAAGTTTGTGCTAAGTTTGTTTTGTCTTCTTTCAGTCGCCGGGGTCCCACGGGTGAAGGGTCTCTTGTGGTGGTGGTGCTCCCCCTACGGTTCTCGTGCAACACTTTTGAAGTGTTTGGTTGCGTGATCTGAGTGCACGGTGGTGTGTGTGTGTGCAAGTGTGCTTTTGACTAAGTAGCTCTGTGATCACTTCTCCGTGGTGAACCTCGGCCCTGTAAGGTTGTATTTCTTTTATCAGTTGTGTAATTATTAGTTATGTAAATCGTTGTATGTCATTTTTTGTTTTTGTTTGTTTTGAAGCCGATGTCAGCCATGCACTAACGAGTCATTAGACACATCCTGGTGCAACAGAGTTTATTTTAATGTGAATCTCATTCTCTTTTTAAATATGACTTTGTATTAATAAAACTTTGTATTTTTTCATGGTACCCACGTTTCTGCCTACCTTCTTAAGAGAGTCGAACCTGTGTGACCTAAATTCTTAGGTTTCATTCATATTTCCCGGGGTGAAATTCCCATGGGTGGCGTAGTCGAAATTCTTGGTGTCTGAAATCTGTACTACTCCGTCACACCATCACTGAACCAATCAGCCTTTTCCAAACTATCTAACTTTGACCAGTTCTTCCTCTATTTAGGCTTATCTCTTTGAAGCTTGCAGGGCCATAAAGTCGTTTTGTAGACTAGCTGGAGCCGGGATCTTTACGGTTCTGGAATGTTGAGTTTTGTGTGGCATTATGTTTGAACGAATCACCTGGAAGATTCCTTTGTGTCTTGTTCGCCCTCAATTCCTACATGGGACTTAGTCCTTGAGGGTCCATTTGAGACCCCCTTTAATCCTCTAGAGTCAGTGCCTGACAAGCTTCTGACTCTAAAGATGTTTTTTCATATAGCTATCACTTTTAAAATAATTGGGGATTTGCAGGCTCTGTCAGTCTCGCCATCCTGCCTAGACTTTATCCACAGGAACGGTGAAAGCAATCTTGCATCCTCATGCTGACTACCTCCCTAAGGTACCTTTCTCCACTTTACATTCGGTACCTCTTGAGGCCTTCTGTCCTCAGGAGAGACTGCACAGGCTGTGTCCAGTCCGTGCTCTCCAGACCTACTGTACGTCCACCGCACTTGCCAGTGGTGTAAGTCAGAGCAACTATTTGTTTGTCATGTCAAAACAGGGGATGCTATTGCCCTTGCCTATGAGACAGGTCGGGGCTCATTCTACTAGAGGGGTCGCTTCTTCTAGAGCCTTGGCGGGGTGGGTATTCTTGTTTCCAGAGCGCTGAATCAAGCGAAGCATTGCTTCTGAAAGGGGACATCTTTCCCGCTTGGAAATTTCACCTTTCTCATTGGTCAAGCCAACACTGAGAGGTGGGAATTTTCTTAGGCTTCATAGAGCATCTACACAAGTTCCTCCCTCTCTTCCTGCTTCTGCTGGTTGCTGTGCATGTGTGTGACCGGAAACCCGGCCCGACCATGCGTTTGCATGGTTGAGTCATTATGCGAGCTGGGCATTGTTCACACTGGAAAACTTAAATTAAAACAAGATTACAAGAAATTAAAGGATCACAACAATAGAAGCAGATCCCATCAGCGTACCAACAAGTGGTTTGACTGCCTGGACGCATTGTTGGGACACAGGCTGGCCTTTTCTGGAGCAGCGGTGACAAAAGACTCGGCAATTGCGTTGCTAGAATCCATTCAGGAATCTGAGGACCAGTCAGTTGAAGGTAAATAATATCACATCTACATGATACGTCTTAAGCTTGTTGCAGTGATAAAACAAAAACTTTTTCAGCGTGTTTCCCCCTGCGATCACCAGTAGCCCTTATCCCACGACTCCCGCCGAAACGCACACACGCCGAGTTATAAAGCCACGTTGTCTGTTGACAAATTTACTTCAAAAATGACCTAATTGTAATATTAATGGTTTTGGGTCATTGTGTTATTTTTTTTTTATTGCAAGCTTAAATGGCCCATGATAAAAAAATATGGAGCATGATGGCCCAACACAAATACTTTAAAATTAAGATTTTGTAGTGAAAACACTTAAAATAAGTATTATATGGTGTTATTGTTTCAGGGTGGGATTGTTTATTTATTGTCATGTGTTTCTTCACTTAGGGAAGAGGAAAAGGGATTGTGACTTCCTTGATGCATTGAGGGACATGGAAGATGCTAACCAGGCCACCCTGCAGCTTGGACAAGAACAGCGTGACAAATTTATAAGGATGTTACTCGAGAGCCAGGCCAAGGAAAGAGAGATGAGGAGGCAAGAGCTGGCATTCCTGTAGTCAGAAGCTGAAGAAAGCAGACGGCAGCAGAGGGACTTTCAGGCCCGGTTTCTGTCTGTTCTTGGACAGTTTGTCCAGTCATTCAAAAAGTAACCACAATGCCCAGCCACTTGACTGAACACTGTCTATGAGTTTGCACTTGAAATTGTACATTTGTTTTTTGTTTTTTTCTTTGCACAATTGACATTTATAATTTTTTATATATTGTTCCGTATGTTCTTGGACAGTTTGTCCAGTTGTTCAAAAATACGTTTGTATTTGTTTTTCTATGCACATTAATATTTTACTGTTCTCGTAATTTATTGCTCTTCACACAATTGTGTTTTATATATTTTAAAAGTAGTACTTTGTGTGATATAAAGTTGAGATCAAGTGCCTATTCATTTCCATGGTAATTTTAGCTCTTATGGTAAGGTTTGAAGTGCTGGTTAGATGTTAAAACATTTCACTCAAACTATATCGCTAAGTATATACTACTATATGTAAAAAGACACATACTAGATTTACCACATTCTAATAATATTCACGTTATTAGCGTAGGTAATTTGTTTAACAACCTGATAACAGTCACGTATGAAATTACATATTTTATATTTATTATGACTGAGCCAAATATAAGAAAACATAACTACAAATAACAATTGTAGCTTTATTATGTTTCTATATTCACTGACTCAAGTGTCAGCTTTCTGAAGATACTTTGGTTAAAGGGACATTGTGTAGGAATTTCTCCCATCTAGCGGTGAAATTGTATTTTGCATTCAAACGAATTGTGCTTCCCAGCGCCTCGCTTTTTCAAATGCGTGTTGCATCTACGGTAGCTGTTATGTACCAAAAAGCTATGACAGGATGTCTTCTAATAGCACTTCGTCGAGTTTTCCTTCGGGTGAACAGGTTTGTTATTTCAAACAAACTGCAACTTGACACAACGAACAAACGAATGTAACAGTATGAATTACTGACTGTGAAAAACATGAACTATTAAACTTGGCGGGGCAGTGACAAGAGCCTCTCACTGCTCTGCTCCTCCGTTTCTGCTGCTTTCAGTTACGTGACGCTGGCTCTGAACGATAACACATTGTGGAAACGCATTGGCCTAGTACTTTTTGAGCCTCTCTGCTATTATAGTTTTTCAAGATGGCGGAAATACATGGAAGCCTCCGTGGACCTACCAGTCACATGTATATAAAGATAATAAATTATTCATTTACGAGGATAAGTCAGATTGGCAGAGGTATTTGTACACCATTGAGGACATATTTATGAATAAAAATATTGATTTTAGATAATAAAATAGCTAAAAAACGTCTTGGTTACGTATGTAACCCTCGTTCCCTGAGTAGGGAACGGAGACATTACGTCGGATGACGACGAATGGGGTTTCGCTTAGAAAGCCTATCAACTTCGAGTATTACAAAACGAGCCAATGGCAAAGAAATGCCATGGGTCTGCGGAATTTGCATAGCGTATCTCCGCCCTACCTCGTGGGTATAAAAGGAGGACGCTGGCAACATGCAGATATGTTTCTTCACTGAGGAGCCAAGACTGAGCTCAGGCGATCCCCGCGGTACAGCGGAAAGTGGCAGGCAGACGTAACGTCTCCGTTCCCTACTCAGGGGGGGGGGGGCTTAGAGAATACATATATGACCCGGAGGGATGCATATGGAGAACACTGGGGTGTCCAGCCACAGGTGGAATATTTCAACCCCGGGGGTGGCAAGGTGGCTTGCCAAAGGAAAGACACATGCTCAGAGAGGCTTACAGTGGAAATATACATGTGGGGGTCGCTCAGAGGAGGGACCATGCACACAGGAGGCACCTAGCTGACGCGCAGGCAATAGACACTGGTGCCGACATCAGGAGTGCTGGAGGAACTCAGGGCTTTCGGGAAGCTCACCTGAGGAGAATATCACACGTATCCAGTCCGTGGAGTGGAATGGCGAGCAAGCGAAGACACCTGAGCGGGTCCAGTACTAGCTGGTTGAAGCGAGTACATGAGAGGACACTGGCTCCACTCGGAGACTGTAGAATCTGGCGAATGTGTTAGGTGTCGCCCAGCCTGCAGCTCTGCAGATGTCTGTTAGCGAGGCGCCATGCGCTAGAGCCCAAGAGGATGCCACACTCCAGGTGGAGTGGGCAGTCACACCAAGGGGGCACGGTCGACCTTGCTGCTGGTATGCCAAAGCAATGGCGTCCACTATCCAGTGAGACAACCTTTGCTTGGAGAGAGCCTTTCCCTTCAGCTTCCCACCATAACAGACAAAGAGCTGGTCTGAGGTCCTGAAACACTGCGTTCTGTCTACATAGGTGCGGAGAGCACGTACTGGACAGAGCAGTGCCAAGGCTGGGTCTGCCTCCTCCAGGGGCAGCGCTTGCAGGTTCACCACCTGGTCCCGAAAGGGAGTGGTAGGAATCTTGGGCACATATCCAGGCCGGGGTCTCAGGATCACGTGAGAGTAAGCCGGCCCGAATTCCAGGCACGCTACGTCAACGGAGAATGCGTGCAGGTCCCCTACCCTCTTGATGGAGGCCAATGCAACCAGGAGTGCTGTCTTCATAGACAGGAACTTAAGCTCCACTGATTGCAAAGGCTCAAAGGGAGCACTCTGCAGGGCAGTTAAAACCACTGAGAGGTCCCAAGAGGGAACGAGAGGAGAGCGAGGAGGATTCAGTCTCCTCGCTCCTCTCAGGAACCTGACGATCAGGTCGTGCTTCCCAACAGACTTACCTTCGACTGGGTCATGGTGTGCGGCAATAGCGGCAACATAGACTTTCAGGGTGGAGGGAGACAGCCTTCGCTCCAACCCTTCTTAAAGGAAGGAAAGCACAACACTGATCGAACATTTCCGAGGGTCTTCTCGGTGAGAAGAGCACCAGTTGACGAAGAGGTTCCACTTCAACGCATAGACGTGTCTCGTGGACGACGCTCCAGCGGAAGTGATGGTAGCCACCACCGCTGGTGGTAGGGTACTCAAACCTACCTCGTCCCATCCAGGAGCCACACGTGGAGGTTCCAAAGATCGGGACAAGAGTGCCATAGGGTGCCCCGTCCCTGAGAAAGAAGGTCTTTCCTCAGAGGAATCGGCCAAGGAGGTGCTGTCGCGAGGAGTACGAGTTCAGAGAACCAGGTCCGGGTGGGCCAGTACGGCGCGACCAGAATGACCTGCTCCTCGTCTTCCCTGACCTTGCACAAGGTCTGCGCAAGAAGGCTCACTGGGGGAAACGCATATTTGCGGCCCCGCGGCCAGCTGTGCGCCAGTGCATCCGTGCCGAGCGTGCCCTCGGTCAGGGAATAATACAGGGCGCAATGGGTCGAGTCGTGAGAGGCAAACAGGTCTATCTGAGCGTCCCCGAACTGGTCCCAAATCAGCTGAACCGACTGGGGATGGAGTCGCCAATCTCCCGGGAGGGGCTGAAGCCGTGAGAGCTCGTCGGCTGCACAGTTCAGGGCTCCGGGGATATAAATGGCATGAAGCGACCTCAGATGCTCCTGACTCCATATGAGGAGGTGGCAGGCGAGTTGCGACATACGGCAGGAACGTAGACCACCTTGACGGTTGATGTACGCTACGGTGGCGGTATTGTCTGATCGGACTAGTACGTGTTGATTCTTGAGCACGGCCCGGAAGCGGCGCAGAGCAAGACGTACAGCCAGCAACTCGAGGCAATTGACATGCCATAGGCGCTGGGGTCCTGTCCAGGAGCCCGCGGCAGCACGTCCATTGCACATGGCGCCCCAGCCCGTGGTGGAAGCATCTGTCGTAACAACAACATGCCGGGAAGCTCGTTCCAGGGGCACTCCGGCCCGTAGAAAACTGAGGTTCGACCACGGGGTGAAGGTCTGACGGCAGGTCGGAGTAACTGGTACTCGGAGGGTGCCGTGTTGCCATGCCCACCTCGGGACTCGGTCGCGAAGCCACAGCTGAAGCGGTCTCATATGAAGCAATCCGAGCGGCGTTGCCGCGGCCGCAGATGCCATATGCCCCAGGAGCCTCTGAAAAGTTTCAGTGGAACCGCACTCTTGCCCTCGAACTGTCTCAGGCAAGTCAGCAGTGACTGCGCGCGCTCACTCGTAAGCTGCGCGGACATGGCGACCGAGTCGATTTCCATACCGAGAAAAGAGATCCTCTGCACGGGGCAAAGTTTGCTCTTCTCCCAGTTGACCCGAAGGCCCAGACGGGCTAGGTGCCGGAGCACCAGGTCCCTGTGTTCGCAAACCTGGACTCGAGAGTGAGCTAGGATCAGCCAGTCGTCTAGATAATTCAGGATGCGAACCCCGTGTTCCCGAAAAGGAACAAGGGCTGCCTCGGCAACCTTCGTGAAGACGCGAGGAGACAGGGCCAGCCCGAATGGGAGAACCGCGTACTGGGGTTGGGGGCGCCTTCGGCGGTGGGCAGACTGAGGGATCTGAGCGGACGGCTGGGCCGTCGGGACAGAATATGCCTCAGTCTGCTCATGGGCGGTTGAGAACTGTTGTAATGTACAGCCCACAACCGCACCGCCGAAGGGCCGACCTGGGATATGAGGGTGTCGAGCAGACGGGTCCACCGGACATCCAGCACATCGGACAGGTTAAGCCACAGGCTTGAATGGTGGACATCACCTGACCCAGGGAGCGTGCGGCCACTTTCATCGCTCGGTGAGCAAGGTCAGTGGCGGCGCGCAGCTCGATGAAGGGGAGGAAGGGCGGAGAAGATCAACGAGGGATCGCTGGAAGACAAGGTCTTCAAGGATTTCGAGATCTCCTGATGCACATCCGGGAAGAGAGGTATTGGAGTGGACGCCAACAGGTGTCAGCGGCCACACCCAAAAACCAATCGTGCAGCAGCGAGCGCACAGGACAGGGTGGAAGGTTCCACTCTAGTCCGACGCTCGCGGCGGCCCGGGAAAGCATGGCCGTCAACTCAGGGTCTGACTCGACAAATGCCATATGCACACCCGAAAGTGGCAGCACTGTCAAATCTTCACTTCCTGAAGATTCTTGCCCGCCCTGTGATGCTGCGATGGACAACAGATCCGATTCTGGAACGTCAAAGGAAACCCGCGGGGGGTCCGAAGACGGGCCCACGGGTGTCCCGTGATCGTTCACGGGTTCCGTCAATGAAGAGGGGGGCGTGGGGCACGGACGAATAGTCGGCGCCTTTGTTCCACACCAACACCCACAGGTCACCCTGGCCACCAGCCGAAGTAGCACCTCACGTGGAGAGTGTTAGATCGGGGTGTGGATGAGGGGACTCTCTCTCTAACGAGATCACTGAGTCTCGACCGTAATGACGCGATGGTCACGTTCCCGCGGGGAGAACGTGAGTCATCCACAAACGCTGCTCTAGCGTGATCAAGCCCAAGCACGCAGAACAGAGAATGTGCCCATCAAAATCGGAAATGAGTCAACCGCAACCAGAAATGCACGGGCGAGCCGTCTTTAAAAAGACGTGCCGTGTGCGAGCTCTTTTGTGAGAGAAAAGAAACTCTGAGAGTGTTGAAGCGCCCGGGGAGAAACACACTCACTGGCAAACCACTGCACAGATAAGCAGGAAGCGCGCACTTGCCGGGAGATCGCCGTCACACCAACACCAGAGAATCTCGCTCGTCTGTAAAGCTGACAGTTCAGAGATGACTTGTGGAACGAAGGATTAACTTGGCTTCGAAGCGAAAACATATCTGCATGTTGCCAGCGTCTTCCTTTTATACCCACGAGGTAGGGCGGAGATACGCTATGCAAATTCCGCAGACCCATGGCATTTCTTTGCCATTGGCTCGTTTTGTAATACTCGAAGTTGATAGACTTTCTAAGCGAAACCCCATTTGTCGTCATCCGACGTAACTCGGCGTGACAACGAAAGGGAACTACACATTGTCCCTTTAAGTGTGTAGTCACAAGGACACATGAGCAGAAATCATTTTATTTCAGGCATAGCATGTATGCTCTCTCTGTACAAATTGGGAGAGACTGTTAACAGAATAAATGAAAACCAAAGGATGATTCAGAAGTAATAATTTTTATTTACAAAAAGAAAGTGTTACGCAGCAAAAACAATGTACAACAGGTGTATACAGCATAAAAACAGCACATTACAGCCTCTGAAGGTTATTTTTCCCTTAAACAAAACAAAACAAAACAAAAACAGTTTCTGGTCTTTAACCAGTGATAGAAGGAAAAGGAAAGTTTTTATTTTATTTTATTTTTTTATGTTAAGTACTCACGGAAGAGATGAGTTTTCAGTTGTCTTTTGAATGCTGTCAAGGATTCTGCATTATGGATGAGGGTGGGGAGATCATTCCGCCAGCATGGAACCGTGAATGAGAATGTTCTGGAGAGTGATTTAGTGCCTCGCTGTGATGGTACCACGAGCCGTCGCTCATTGACCGATCGTAGGCTTTTGGTAGGGTTGTAGACTTGTAGGATTGAGTGAAAGTAGGACGGAGCTGAGTCTGTGGTAGATCTGTAAGCAAGTGTCAAAACCTTGAATTTGATGCGAGCAGCGAGTGGTAGCCAGTGCAGTGAGATGAGGAGAGGAGTGACATGGGCCCTTTTGGGCTCATTGAAGACAAGGTGGGCTGCAGCATTCTGGATCATTTGTAGAGGTTTAGTTACACATGATGGAAGTCCAGCCAGAAGAGCATTGCAGTAATCAAGCCTAGAAATAACCAGGGCCTGGACGAGAAGTTGTGATGCATGCATGAAAGGTCTGATCTTCCTGATGTAGGGTCTGGACCATTCAGACACACACTAATTATTCATATTCACTATATTTAATCAATATAAAGGTCTATGAAACTCTCCCCCAAAACTAACCTCACAAATGAAGTTACTTTGTCAGCCGGGTGTCCGGTTACAAAACACTTTAAGACTGATAACAGACTTTTACGACCTCAAAGGAATGTGGCCACATGCGCCACATGCTCAAGAGAGAGAGACAATCTTTAATTAAATAAACTTTGCGGTATTACTCTGATCTATGAAGGAACATCCCTCACAGAAACTGTGATGATTTACTGTCTCATGTACTATTAGGTATAACAACATGGTATGTTTGATTGGGGTGTATGTGGTTGCACAATGACCCAACTGTCAATATAGCTTCACCTGTATCATTCTTCCTACCTAATTAATCCTCATTTAATGACACATACTTTGATGTACATCACCTTCTCTTAGAATGCAGTTTGAATTTGTTATGTCTATTTGAGCTTGAATGAACAGTCTAAGCACGCTGGGGACAAAGACCATAAATCAACTAAGAGCCGCTTCCCCTCTGGACATGTCACCTTACTCATAGGTCCATTCAAACCTTAGGGGTTGGTTCTTTTTTCAGACTATTTGAGAGGCAGGCAACAGTGACCGCCCTCTCTTGGTTTTCCATCCTGCCGCAAACACTGTCTCGGGTGATACGGGGAAACCTCCCCTCCCCCCTCCATGGGGGCCAAGAGGCCTTCCAGCAGGCCTGGATCCCAACCAGATCCGGCCTCATGGAAAAGAGAGGACACTCTCTCACAAAGAACCAAAGACAATCTCAGGAGTTTTGGAACAAAGACTCCAACCAACAACGACTCCAATCACCCATCCTTCCGACTTCCTCACTTCTCCTGGGTACTCGGCGTGGCCTCAACAGAGTCCCAGGCCTTGACCAAACCAATCATGCGTTCCTGGAGAAAGAGAACGCTCAACCAACTTCCACTTGACACTGCCGGAACCATCAACGACTTCAATTTTCAACGACTTCAAGAATTGTTCCCATTACAAATGCAAGTATTCAATTCAATGAAATGTGAAAATGAAATTCTGATGGTTCTTCTCATAGACCCTCTTCCGGTTTCCAATTTCATCCTATCACTAACCTATTTATGTATTCATGTGTGTATGTTGTTTAGTTTATTTATATTCATATAAATATCTATATTTAGTTAATAAAACTTGTACATAATATGTATTTGGTTCTGCTTTGTTTGCAATACAATGTCACTTTATGATCACGGTTTTTGCTACTGGCTCAACGTGCGGTATATGCGAAGAAATAATTATTCTTCTGTGGCCATGGAAGATACCCTTTTCTTAGAATAACTTAATAATCAAAAGAGTTCGTTGGACGAACTGATTAATTGATTGTAATATTAATTCAGCCACATCAAGTTAATCCAATTAACTGACCCAAATATTTATAATTAATAATAACAAGATATTATTGATTATTAATATTTCCAAAAAGCTGATTTCCTTACACTGATGTTATACATTGCAAACCTGCATGATCGAGCTGTCTTCGTAATGTGGTCTATGAAGGACAGCCGGTCATCAAATATTACTCCCAGATTTCTGACTGACCTTGATGGGGTGATTGAGGATGACTCTAGCTGGATAGTGAAGTCGTGCTGTAGAGACGGATTGGCAGGGAGGACGAGAAGCTCAGTCTTTGCCAGGTTGAGCTGCAGATGATGTTCTTTCATCCATGCTGAGATGTCCGCCAGACAGCTTGAGATACGTGCAGCTACTGTGGGATCATCTGGTTGAAATGAGAGGTAGAGCTGGGTGTCATCAGCATAGCAATGGTAAGAGAAACCATGTGCCTGTATGATGGGTCCCAGTGATGTGGTGTAAATGGAGAAGAGGAGCGGTCCAAGAACTGAACCCTGAGGAACCCCTGTGCTCAGTTGATTTGCTTTGGATACCTCACCTCTCCATGCAACCCTGAAGGACCTACCTGTGAGATAGGACCCAAACCAGTGGAGGGAAGTTCCTTTGATGCCCAGTGATGAGAGGGTGGACAGAAGGATCTGATGATTCACAGTGTCAAAGGCAGCAGAGAGGTCAAGGAGAATGAGAACTGATGATTTGGAAGCAGCTTTTGCAATCCGTAGGGCTTCTGTGACCGACAGTAGTGCAGTCTCGGTTGAATGTCCTTTCTTGAAGTCAGATTGGTTGACATCTAGCTGGTTGGTCAGAGACAGGAAAGATGACACTTGGTTGAAAGCAACTTGTTCAAGTGTTTTCGCAATGAATGGTAGGAGAGAGACAGGTCTGTAATTCTCTAAAAGTGATGTGTTTAATGTTGTTTATTTTAGCAGTGGAGTTACCCGAGCTTGCTTAAATGCTGTAGGGAAAATGCCAGTATGGAGGGATGAGTTGATGATGTGTGTGAGTGCTGGTAACAGTGTGGGAGAGATGGCTTGTAGAAGGTGTGAGGGGATGGGGTCTAGAGGGCAGGTGGTAGGATGACTGGAGAGAAGAAGTTTAGATACTTCTTCCTCGGTTAGTGAAGAGAAGGTAAAGAGAAGGTTTTTGGTAGTGGGAGAGGATGGTCTGGGTTCCTGTGTGTGTGGAGCTGAGAACTGACTGCTGATAGTAGTTGTTTTGTTGGTGAAGAAGTTTGCTAAATCGACAGCAGTTAAAGAGGAGGTGGGTGATGGCGAAGGTGGACAGAGGAGAGAGTTGAATGTCTTGAAAAGTGTTCGTGTGTTAGAAGCGCTGTTGATCTTGTTGTGGAAATATGAAGATTTCGCAGCATGAACATCAACAGAAAAGGAAGAGAGCAGAGATTGATACATTCTCAGGTCAGAAGTGTCTTTTGATTTGCGCCATTTCCTCTCCGTTGCCCTGAGTTTGGTCCGGTGTTCACGAAGAACCTCGGATAACCAGGGGTTAGAGGGAGTAGCGCGTGCTGGCCTGGAGGAGAGAGGGCAGATATTGTCTAAAGAAGAAGTTAAAGTGGAGCATAAAGTATCCGTTGAGGTATTCACATCCAGAGATGAGAATTGTGAGGGTGAGGGAACAGATGACACAGCAGAGGAAAGATGGGAAGGAGAAAGTGAACGCAGGTTTCGTCTGAAGGTAACTGGTAGAGGGGTTGGTGGTGCATGGGTAGAGAGTTGTAGATTGAAAGTAATGAGGAAATGATCTGAAACGTGGAGAGAATTCACCAAAATGTTGTCTGTGATGCAGTTGCGTGTGTAAACCAGGTCCAGTTGATTGCCTGATTTGTGAAAACAAGTTCTTCTCTGAACTCATCACTATTCATTTCACAGAGGTTATGCAGAACACAACATGATATCACCAGGGATTTGACCTTGTGTGTATTGCAGTCATTTATTTTGAGCAAATACCTCCATCTGCCCTTTAGTCTGCCAAAAGCTTTCTCAACCACCACCCTGGCTCTGCTTGTTTTCTGGTTGTACACAAGTTGTTGGGGTGTCCATCGTCCATTGTCGGTGAAAGGTTTCATCAGCCAGCTCTTCAAAGGATAGGCTGCATCACCAAGGACATAGTACCCCACATCATGTCCACAAATGTTCTTTGTATCATTAGGTAGTAACAAACCCTTATCCACTAGGTCCCACAATCCTGACAAATGCAGCACTCTGGCATCATGCAGGCTCCCTGGCACTCCTAAAAAAACATTTAAAAAGAGACCCCTTCCATCCATAACAGCCTGTCGGATGATCGAATGTCAACGCTTTCGGTTGAAGTACTCTGTGTGGTACTCCTCTGGTCCAAGAATGGGGATGTGTAATCCATCAATTGCACCTACACACTGTGGCAAACCCCATCTGCGCTCAAAATACGCCGCCATTTCTTTTAACTTTTCACTGTTTGGTAACTGGATAACTTCTTGCATGAGTGCCTTCTTAACAGATGAGCAGAAATCATGAACACAGTGACACACAGTAGCAACTCCGACTCAAAATAAATGAGAGATGCTTCTATACTCTGAGTTGGTTGCAAGTTTCCTCAGTGCAATGGCGATTCTTTTTTGAATGGGTACACAATGTCGGTAGTTTGTCTCATGTCTTTCCATTTGGGGTTGTAGTTGACGACAGAGATACAGAAAAGTATTCTTTGACATCCGGAAATTCTTCATCCAGTGGGCTTCGGTGAAAGTTGGAACCACACTGTCACACCATCCCGTTGTTCTATTGTCTATCCAAACCGATCACGAAACACGACACATTCGATCATAGCTGTCAACCCTCCCGTTTTTCCCGGGTTTCTCACGTATTTTAGCTCTTTTCCCGCTGTCTTCCCGTTTTAGTATTTTCCCGTAAAATATCCCGTATTTTTACGCTCTGATTGTGTGAGACGTACAAGCTCGGGCAGATTCGGCTTGAAGTCGTTCATCCTCGGATGCGGCGCCGCGCGCGCTGTTACAAAAAAAGGGGTCTTGCCGGTCTTGCGCACCCAACTCGTCATTTTTACCGCGCGCACCTTTGTATAAACCATGGTATAAACAAAGCTTAAACCTAACTCCGTGTCAGCGTGCGCTCTGATCGGTAAAAGGGCACAGACCTCTCCCGAATCATCTCCAGCTGTAGCAGCCTCCGAACTTCCGAAGCACCACTAACTCCGCCTCCGTTTCCCTCGTAAGCTGATATTAGTATTTAAACATTCTCTATGATAAAAAATGTTTGTAAAAAATATTTTACTAACACGGTTTTGGCGGTTATAGAGTTCTAATAACAGTGTTCAACTATAACCGTCGGTCTCACGGTTACGGTCACACCCCTAACACACACACACACACACACATCTCTCTCTCATACACACACACACACACACACACACACACACACACTGTCTCTTTCTCTCTCTCACGTAGGCCTATATGTAGTTATAAACTCTTTAGACTGTTAATGATTAGTGCTTTTTTTTTTTAAGTTTGTGGGTAAGAATCGTGTAAAAAAAATCCCTTATTTTGGGGATGGATTCCGGGAAATCTCCCTTATTTTCAATGGTCAATGTTGACAGCTATGCATTCGATAGTACTCGCATATCTAAAACACACAAAAGTAGCAAAAAATAAGTTGATGTAATCGATAATAACATTATTCACAACTCACACAATTCAGGTTTATTTTTATGGATTAATTTCGAACCAATCTTGTTCTTTCTGCCCGATGGCGTGCATTAGTCCCAGCAATCTCACGGTCAATGTCCGCAATAGCTGATAACATATGTTGTCTAATTTTATATCTAACATTACAAGCTTTCTGAATATGCTATAGTATCAGTGCTCATCTCTTTTCTGCCGTTTTGTTAATTACCTTGTTAGTAAATTAATACATCACAAACAAAAGCAACACAGCTTGAATCTCCTCCATACTTGTTATTAACGTATTGCTCAAAAATGATTACTGTCTGTCGCAGACTGGGAGCAGTAGTCATGCGCAGTTCTAAGTCACCAGACAAATTTGCATAATCTTCCCGATACTTTTGACCGCGATGAAATGCAGAAAGCTACTGGTCTGGGGCAAAAAATGTTCCTGGGACAAATTGTTCCAGGTAATTTCGGTGGAAACACGGCTTTAGTTAATAAACTGTGTACAAACTATTGGTTGACTCTGCCTGCAACAGTACCTTAAATGATTTTCTAATCTTGTTACTGTACATGCTTTAAGCGCTGTAAATGCTAAGAAATAATAATTTTTCTGTGGCCAAGAAAAATACCCTTTTTATAAATAATCAATACTGTGTTCGCTGGACAAACTGATTAATTGGTTGTAATATTAAGGTAGCCTCATCAAGTTAAACAGATTACGTGATCCCTATATATTCATAATTAATCATAACAAGTCACAATAGTCTTTAGCAACAAAAGGAACGGGCGGGCTTTCGACCATGACGAACCCAAAGAGGCATAAACAACAGGCTTATACTGTAGCGGAGCAATAGCTCATTGGACACTCATTTTCTGATTGTGATGTTTTACACCACAAACCTCCCTACATAATGTTAGCATCCTCTCAGCCTTGACAGCAAACATACTGATGTTCTTCACTAATGTAGCATCTAGTCAACACATTTATTAGTTTATAATGATATGAAAACATACCATATACATACCGTTTTATTGTCATTTTTAAATGTCTTGCACACTTTGTCTTCAATAACAACTGCACATTAATGAACAAATATTACTTAGCTATATTTTGTACAATATACTTAAAACATTGCTGTCACAGTCTTCGTCTTCACACCTGAACTCACTCCCTCAATTACCCACCTGTTCATCGTCTTCATCATCCGTGTCACCTGTGATCACCTTGTTATTGTTTGATTTGTATCTGTATTTAGGTTCCTTCTGTTCAGTTAGTCCTTGTCGGTTCTTGTAAACGCTACATCGTGTGTGTACCCCCTGCCCGTTTGTCTGCCTGTACCAGTCTGTTATATTTGGAATTAAGTAAAGGTTTAAATTGGAACTTTGGACTTCATCTTATTCTTCAGCCCGCACCACACCCGTGACAGAAGAACCGACCACATCATGAGCTGGGAGCTCGCTGGACAGATCGTGGCTTTGGCCCTGGATAGCCACGATCTGTTCCAATACACCTGGGAGTTTTGTCTTCTCGCTGCCTCCTGCTCTTTGAACGATGAGGCGATCAAGGCGTTTTACCGGCGGGGGGCCAAGGTGGTCTATCCGAGGGAGCTCCCAGATCTCTCCGGTCTGGACTGGAGAGAGGCACTCTAAAGGAGTCTGGAGAGCTTAATCCCGTGCCACGCCATGATACCACCTGATCGACACATCGCCTCCCCGGTGTTCACTCCCATCCTGCCTGAGTCTCGTCCCGCTGAGACTGTCCTGCCTGAGTCTTGTCCCGCCAAGACTGTCCTGCCTGAGTCTCGTCCCGCCGAGACTGTCCTGCTTGAGTCTTGTCCCGCCTGAGTCTCGTCCCGCTGAGACTGTCCTGCCTGAGTCTCGTCCCGCCGAGACTGTCCTGCTTGAGTCTCATCCCGCCGAGACTCTCCTGCCTGGGTCTCTTCCCGCCGAGCCTATGATCCACGGCAGCCCAGCCGAGCCTGCACTTCGTGCCAGTCCAGCCAAGCCTGCACTTCGCGCCAGTCCAGCCGAGCCTGCACTTCACGCCAGTCCAGCCGAACCAGCGCATCTCGTCATGCTCGCCCAGCCAGAGACTGTTCAAGTCACGTCTGCCCAGCCAGTGACTGTTCACATCACGTCTGCCCAGCCAGAGACTGTTCACGTCTCGTCTGCCCAGCCAGAGACTGTTCACGTCACGTCTGCCCAGCCAGAGACTGTTCACGTCACGTCTGCCCAGCCAGAGACTGTTCACGTCCCGTCTGCCCAGCCAGAGACTGTTCACATCACGTCTGCCCAGCCTGAGACTATTCACGTCACGTCTGCCCAGCCAGTGACTGTTCAAGTCACGTCTGCCCAGCCAGAGACTGTTCACGTCACGTCTCGTCTGCTCAGCCAGAGACTGTTCACGTCTTGTCTACACAGCCAGAGACTGTTCACGTCACGTCTGCCCAGCCAGAGACTGTTGACGTCACGTTTGCCCACCCAGAGACTGTTCATGTCACGTCTGCCCAGCCAGAGACTGTTCACGTCACGTCTGCCCAGCCAGAGACTGTTATCGGGATGGTTCCCAAGCCTGTCCCTGTCCCCGAGCCTGTCACGGTCCTAGTCCCTGTCCAAGAGCCTGTCCCAGAGCCTGTCCCAGAGGCTTTTCCTGACTCTGTCACTCTCCCCAAGAATTTTTTTTGGGGGGGCCATATGTCCTCGCCGTGGCCGCCCAAAGGCCCACAGCCACCTAAAAGGTCCTCTCCGCCATGGCCACCTGAAAGGTCCTCTCCGCCATGGCCACCTGAAAGGTCCTCTCTGCCATGGCCACCCGAAGGGTCCTCTCCGCCATGGCAACCTGAAAGGTCCCCTTCGCCATGGCCGCCCGAAGGGTCCTCTCTGCCATGGCCACCCAAAGGGTCCTCTCCGCCATGGCTGCCCGAAGGGTCCTCTCCGCCATGGCCGCCCGAAGGGTCGTCTCCGCCATGGCCACCCTAAGGGTCCTGGCCACCTGGCCCTGGCCACCTGCACAGCCTGCTGCGCCCTGGCCACCTGCACAGCCTGCTCCGCCCTGGCCACCTGCACAGCCTGCTCCGCTCTGGCCGCCTGCTCAGCCTGCTCCGCCCTGGCCGCCTGCTCAGCCTGCTCCTCTGTCTTCATCTGCACTACTTACACTTCTCAGAATCCCTCGTGTCTTCACACCTGAACTCACTCCCTCAATTACCCACCTGTTCATCGTCTTCATCATCCATGTCACCTGTGATCACCTTGTTATTGTTTGATTTGTATCTGTATTTAGGTTCCCTCTGTTGAGTTAGTCCTTGTAGGTTCTTGTAAATGCTACATCATGTGTGTACCCTCTGCCCCTTTGTCTGCCTGTACCAGATGTTATATTTGGAATTAAGTAAAGGTTTAAATTGGAAATTTGGACTCCATCTTATTCGTAAGCCCACACCACACCTGTGACAATTGCAATGTCTTACACAAGACAGTATTTTAAATGTGTTACCTGAATACTGAAGGCTGAATTTCTTGGGGGACTTTTTTGACACAATGCTGAATGCACTTGTTTTCAAGGGCAGTACAATAAATAACATTTCTACCAGAAAGACTCGGGAGATATAATGATGTAACAAGCATTAATTTATTGACAGCCCAGCAAGCAATTTTTTATAAAGTTCTTTGGCGTAGGCCCTGTCCGCAGTTTATAATCCGAGGGTAGCGGATCTGCATGTCCTGCCTGAAGACGAAGGCAGGGGCGCAGCCGACCCCCCCGGGAGGTATGGACAGGACCGTCCTGGTGGTTGTGGGGAGGATGGAGGTAGTTGTCGTGTCAGCATCTGCTAACTCAAACGTGTGTAAGTACCAATCTTTTATTCAGCGAGTATAAGGACGTGATTGGATAGATGTGAAGGTAATAAGTGACGTAGTAATTAAGTCTTCCTGGCAGAACTTTATGCTAAAGCTTTCATATCTTCAATAACAGACAGAGACACATGGTATTAACAACTCAAACAGTGTTTATTTAAATCTCACATGGTTGTATCATTGTAAAACATAACATGTACCAACCATGTTTTTAAATTAAAAGCATACTCAAAAAAACAAACATTTTGGAACAGCGGCCACACACAAACTACACATTGTTAGTTACTTTTACTTGCTGAAATGCTCATTGTTAAATGATCATGCTCATGTTAGCCAGCTTACTCCCAAGAAGTATTTAAATAGTACACATACAAGTATAGTACACTGATATTACTTGCTATATACTTGGAAAATATAATTTA
This sequence comes from Gila robusta, assembly GCA_030770095.1. NCBI lineage: Eukaryota > Metazoa > Chordata > Actinopteri > Cypriniformes > Leuciscidae > Gila > Gila robusta. The sequence continues at coordinate 254,673 of JAVALU010002211.1, read as the reverse complement.
ACTTTCACTTTAAACACGATGGGTTGTTTCAATGATTTCATATAATTGTTATATAATTAAATATCTTTCACAACTATCAAACTTGAAAATCGTGACATCATTTTCAATAATAAAAAAAAAACATAAAATAAGCACAGAAAAAAAAACATAAAAGAAGCACAGAAAAAAAAAAAACATATATGTTACATAACTTTTGAGTAACAGAGGCACGATATTTTTTCAGCATGGTACAGATAAAGAACAGGCTGAACAAAACCAGCCAGCAAAAAACAAACTATACAAATGCACCAAAGTGCACGAATATTCTGTTTTGTCACAATGATAAAGAGTCCTGTGATAGTATATGGGACATATATGATGACCATATTGACAGTATTTATTAGAATGACATTAAAAGCTCTTCTCTTTATGTGGTTTTCCTTTCTCTCTCTCTCTCTCTCTCCTGGTCCTGACTGCTTCAGAGCTCTGAGAACAGCCACAAGACAAAACAACTGGATGGAGAGAAAGAGGAGGAACTGTGTTGAGAAGAACCATGTTTGTTCTATAGTATTCGGTGAGAAGAACATAGAGAAAATACAGGAGCCAAGAGTGATGATCCAGGCCGCAGCGGAGCAGATCACTTTATATCTGAGAGGTTTGAACTTCAGAAAGGTTACAGGATGAACCACTGCCAGGTAACGCTCAACACACATCAGACACTGAAACAGAGGACGACCGGTGATGCCTAGTCCCATTAAAAAACACATTAATGTTGTGAGACTTGAAAACCAAAAACACAGTAGAAAAATCAAACTAGTCACACAGATACCAATCTCACAAACAGACAGATTGAGTTTAAAGAACACTGATGCAACTCCACTTCCTGTGGTGATGATGAGCCATATAACATAGGAGTGAGTAGGAAGGCCAAACAGGAAACTAAAACTGCATGCATACATTTCAAAAATGTCCAATGGTCCAAAGGAATGGGTTGTGGATGATTCAGTGGTAAGGTTCACTGTAGAGTTGTTCATTTCCCCCTTGAGTTTTCAAAATCTCATTCATAAAATTAATAAATAGTTGCAACTGTGATCTATTGGATAGAGAAGAGCAAATGTACTAAGAAAAAATCCTAAACAAATTGACTCAATATTTAAATCTTCAATTTCCCAGTCTCCAACACACTCATATTTCCTATATTAAATTACTTTCATGTCCAGGGAATTTGAAGTGACATAATTAGTAAACCAATACATCACAAGCCATAATTCTACACAATTCTACACAAACTAATTATTTAAATTACCCAAAACATTACTTCAAAATTGTATGATTCTATTAATAACAATTAATTATAAAACAAATATAGTGCATTTCTTAGCCTAAAGTTGTAAACAAAACATTTTCTATAATATTTTCTATAATATTTCACCTTATTAAAAAGGTGAAACACACTTCAGCACCATTTTACTCATTCAGCTAATTTATCTACATGTAATTCACTCATAACATTTAAACTACATCTGATAATCACATTTATGCTTTTGCATGTTATTGAAAATAAAAACAAACAAATCAATCAAAAAGGAGAGTTTGTCACCTGAAGAGTGAATGTGCAGTAAAGGGATGTAAATGGCACACTGTGCTGTTTTGTCTCACTTTACAGCTGTCACAAGAATATATGTGCATATGTAACATGTCACATAAAACAAAACAAATGCAAACATATGCAACACATGCACACAATTCAAAATGATTGAATGTCTTTTATTCAAATGGCTTAAAACATTTAAATAGAAGGAGAGATTGAGTGCATTTGTTTTCTGCGGACAGTTTCATTATAGAAATGTACACTACATTTACAGCACATAACATTCAAAGACCTTCAGGTCGCTCTTGTTTCAGCTAAGGTCTGTGTTCATGACAAAGTACAAAGGCAGAAACCAGTGCTCACCAAGAAAAAAAAGCTTGTTTTACATTCAGTAAGATACACGGGTGATTCTCAATGTCTTATGAAGAAACAAATTAAATGTGGCACTTCTTGGTAAACATTTTTGAGTGTTTAAGAATTTAATGTTTAGGAAGACTTCAACATAATGGGCCCTATTTTAACGATCTGAAACGCAAGTGTCAAAGCGCAAAGCGCAAGTAACTTTGTGGGCGGATCCCGGCGCTGTTGCTATTTTCCCGGCGGGATAAATGCCTCTTGCGCCTGGCGCAAATCTAAAAGGGGTTGGTCTGAAGTAGCTTCATTATTCATAGGTGTGGTTTGGGCGTAACGGGAAACAAACCAATAAGAGCGTCATATCACATTCCCTTTAAGAGCATGATGAACGAGGTGCGCTTGTTCCTTGGCGCAATACTATTATAACGGCGCATTTTCCAGGCGCGCTTCAGAATCGGTTCACAGCCGAGGAGATCGATGTTCTCGTCAGGGCCGTAAAAGAAAGAGAAGTGACATTGGGGATGGGACAAACCCACCCAAATTAGCTTCGGTTAAACATGCATATAATAATTTGGGTAAATGTGTAAGCTTTATGCCTATTTTCCCATCCTCATGGACACAACAATGATTTCCCTCGTGTTTTAATATTTTTCCTTATAATAATGTATCATTTGCAAAAAGTAAAATGCATCTGTGTAGATGAGAGAATCATCTACAGTGTATGCGCGTTGTTCACACTTTTTATTATGGCCAAGCATGCGCGCTTAAAATAGCATCTGAATGTACGCGCAAGGCGCCACTGACTTTAGACTAGGTTTTTTCTGGTCAGTGGCGCAATTGTTTTATAGAACAGCAAAATAGCATGAGGGAAAGTTTGCGCCGGACACGCCTCCTCTTTGCGCTGAACCGCCCCGGGGAGCGCAAGTGTATTTCTTAGTTAACCGACGTGTGTCTGTGGAGGGAAAAGTCCGCTTTGCGCGGGTGCAAAATAGGAATGATACATGCGTCAGTGTACAAAGTCATTTGCGCCGGGTGCAAGATAGGGCCCCATGTGTGAACAGGACCTTTTCAAAAATACTAGTAAATTGGTTCAGTCAATTTACCAGTAAGGGAATTACTGAATTATAGTAAGCTTTTTAATCGTTTTTTTTTTATGTAAATATGCGCAAGATGATCATCTTTGACCATTGCACTACGTCTTTTTAAAAGTGACACACTCGAGACCCAGCCTTCTTTTCTATTCATCAGCATTGCGGCTCTGCAGTATGATGTTTTTAAGAGCAAAATCGTTTTCTGTTTGATAAGCCCTTATTTCACTCAGACGTCAAAAACAATTATAACTAAAATTCTTCAAAAGAATGTTTTTAAAAATCCACACAAAAAACTCCAACTTGTCTTAAATTAATGTATTGGGTTGTTTCAAATGTTAAGCATTACAACAAAACACATAATAAATATAACTACTAGGCCTACACAATATTTCATATGCACTATGGAAGGATTTCAAGTAAGGGAAAATGTACATTGAGTCGGTCGCAAAAAAAAAAAACAGACAGGGTGATCCAAGTCCAACACTCAATATGGAAAATGGTGAAACTGGGTGATGCAATAAGTATTTATTCAAAACAAACAAACCACAAACAAGTGTTACAACCATATCTGATTAACACTCAAATAAAATGTGAAATGTGTATGCAAATAACAATTTAAATCACTAGTCGGTTTGACCTCTGAATAAATGAGTGATCATGTTAACATTAACATGTTTTGGGATCATGAATTCTTATTTAGAGGAAAATGTCAATTTAGGAAAAAAAAACGAATTAGTGACATTAGCAGGTATTATGAGGAACAGGTGCTTTTTCCAGTTTGTCGCAGAAAAAGAACAGGCTGCACAAATCCTTCTAGCAAATAACCAATTGAAGCAATAAACTGCAGAGCCGAAATATGCTGTTGTGTTAAAATGAATGCTGAAATTTTATATGGGACAAATATGATAACCACAGCCATAGTAGTTATTAGAATGTGATTAAATGCTCTTCTTTTCATTTGGTTGACCTTTTCTTTGTCATTCTCTCTTGGTCGTGACTGTTTCAGACCTATGAGAACAGCTACAAGGAAAAATAACTGAACAAAGGGGAAAAGTAGAAACTGCACAGTGAACAGCTGTGCATGTGGACTAGTGTTGAGCGAGATTACAATAAACATGCAAAACAAACAGGAGACAAGAGTGATCATCCAAGCAGCAGTGCAACAGATCACTCTATATCTGAGAGGTTTGAACTTCAGAAAGGTTACAGGATGAACCACTGCCAGGTAACGCTCAACACAGATCAGACACTGAAACAGAGGACGACCGGTGATGCCTAGTCCTTGCAAAGACTGTGACGATGTCTTGAAATTTGAAAACCAAAATGACAGTATATCAATTAAACATTTCAGACAGTTGCCAATCTCACAAACAGAAACATTTAGGTTGAAGAAGTCTGTTGCAATTCCAGTTTCTGTGACAATAAGCCATATAACATAAAAATGTATAGGAAGGCCAAAAAGGAAATTGATGCTGCACACACACAGTGCCAGACTGCTCATTAGTCCAATGGAATGAGATGTTGAGTCTGTAGTGAAGTTCAGTGTAGAGTTCATTTCTTCCTTATTTTTTTTTCCCAACAGATTCCAATCTTTAGTTGTGCAGTTCTAAAATTAAAATCCAAATAGCCAAAGCCAACCAATATTAAATAACTTTCATGTGTAGGTATGATCATTCAGGCAACTAAATAAATCCACAAAGTCAGTTATTCAGCACAACACTTAAATTACCCAGTTATATTCCAATTTTAATGGCACACTATGGAGGAATTCTGTTTTTGTCAAACAGCGACCCCTAGAGTCGCTGTGGAATACTTGCACTGTCGTAAATGCCCCCACCCCGCACACTGGTACCTGTTCGGTAGGATAGAAGCGTCGGGCATGCAACAGGCACAGATAGACTCGGAAGATATTGACCAGGTAATGTTTCACGATTTCAGACAAATATTAGGCTACTGCATAGTCTACTGAACTACTGATGATGGTAAAAGGATAATAATAACTATATGTCAAGTGTTAGACTACTTTATAATAATAAAGTAGCCTACCGCGTTTGCTGGCTTATAACGTTTTTACATGATTGCTGCTAAATCACAAGTAAATAGCCTATAGTCTAGGACTACTGTATAATTTCATTTGTGTTTTTTGATTGTAATGTAAACATTACAAAATGCCAGATGACATCAATAAAGTTAAATGTACGTCGCATTATTTCATAACATTCGCCGTTGTGATGTCATTAGACATGATTATTGCAATTTATCATAATAGTTTGCAAATTGTGCTCGTTTACACTTTTTACAACCTCTAGGCTTAACTTTATTTGTGTCCTGATAACTTTGTGAGATATTGACAACTGTTCTCATGATAATCTCATGATAAATTATTGGACTGGTCTAATTATCAACAATGGATGAATGAACGGCATCGTAAAAAATGACATACTACACGCAAGCGCAACAACATACAATATAGAACGCAAACAAGTTTACAAATAAGATATTTACTTACTAGTCCATCAACAAGATCGCCAGGTCAGCATTGCTGTTGCATCCAGTGCTGCTTTTTAGCTCGCGCCAACGAGTAAATGCCAGACCGAGTGGGACTCTTGTCCGGTTCCTCACGCGGTCAGATTCTCTTTTCCTTTTCCTAGTCTCTTCCGACCGCGTTTTCTTTACTTTTTCCATCTTCGACTCGAGTATCACGTCTGAAATGCGCGCAAGTGTCTTCATGCTTCATATGTTGTTGTTGATCTATGGATGTGTGTGACGTCGTTGCCGTAAAGCATTTCGTGATTCTCGCGAGATTTGTCGGGAAACTTACATAGCCGGTTTTTCCAGCGACGACCCCCCCAAGCTTTACTACCAGGATGATTCGTCCTACTATGAGTTTATTTACCACCGAAATTACTTTGAAGCTGTTATATTAAGGTGCAATTGTTGTCACGGTGTATGAATTCATTGTCTCTCTCTCGTCTCGCGTGCTGTTGTGTGTGTGTGTGCGTTAATTGTGGGCGCGGTCACTGATCAGCGATGATCAGCAGCGCCAGCTGGCTTCAATCTGTTTTACCCTTTATATGTTCAGTAACTGGTGTCTCATGTTGTCAGATCGCTGTTCTCCCGGTGTGTTCCCTGTTCCCGAGTTTCGTTGGCCTCCTGTGGATTCCCTGTTCGTCTTCGTCTTCTTCGAGTTCCTCTCACTACCACGGATTCCACTTCACTCACGGATCACCTGCACTGGATTGGGAGCACGGCACTGGTTGTTCACCGAGGTCCCTGCGTCACTCTACATCAGCGCTGGATTCCGCCCGACCCACCGTCCCTCTCCAGCTGTGTTACTTTCCCGGTGTTGTGACTCTGACCAAACATAATTTACTTACCTTTAATAAAGCGCTTTTGCTATTGCATCTTTCTCCTGTGATTCATAACAGAACGATCTGACCAACCATGGATGCAGCAGGCGCAAGAGACTGGGACGAGTTTGCTAATCAGAGCATTGCACGTTTGGACCAGCAGGATGAGAACATCAACAAAACAGGTCGGGCGGTTCAGGCGCTCGTGACGCAGGTGTCCGAGCTCACCCGACAACTTCAACAGCTGAGAACTCCCACTGCGCCACCCACACCACCAGTTCAACCCGTACCACCAGAGCCGCACCAGCAGCGGGAGCCACGCCTACCCATCCCCGAAGGATACTCAGGTGAACCTGAATTCTGCAGAGCTTTCCTGACCCGATGCTCTATGCATTTTTCTTTGCAGCCACTGACGTTTTCCCAGGAACAAAGTAAAGTGGCATTTGTTCTGACGTTACTGTCTGGTAAGGCGGCTCTCTGGGGAACGGCGGTGTGGGAGAATCAAGACCCATGCTGCGCCTCGTTCCTGGCACTCTCCGAAGAGATGAGAAGAGTCTTCGATCGTGCGGTGGCGGGTAGGGAGGCGGCCAGACTACTCGCCGATCTCCGCCAGGGTAATGGCTCGGTGTCGGAGTATTCCATCCAGTTCCGCACCCTGGCCGCAGAGTGCCGTTGGAACGAGGAGGCGCAGTGGGACCGTTTCCTGCATGGGTTGGCTGACCGTGTCCAGAGGGAAATTTATATGCTGGATCTGCCTCAGGATCTGAATGGACTCATTGAGTTAGCACTAAGAGTTGATGCTCGGCTGAGCAGGATGGGTCGGTTTCAGTCGAATCACCAATATCTCAGCACGGAGGATTCCCGGGTCGGCAGCAGGGACACGGTCAGCCCCATCTCCGATCCCGAGCCCATGCAGGTGGGTAGAGCTCGGCTTTCCCGGGAGGAGCGCGAGAGGCGGAGATCCCAAGGACTATGCCTATACTGTGGGAAGGCGGGCCATTTCATTCATGCCTGCCCAGTAAAAGATCAAGCCCGGTAGTAACTTTGAGGCTACTATCGGGTGGGATCTCCGCCGAGAAGACCTCATCACCAACATCATCTACCCTCCTCCCGGTAAGACTAAGGTGGGCAACCTGCACACACGACACCAAGGCATTACTGGATTCTGGGGCGGAAGGTAATTTTATGGATTTTGGACTGGCTAGAAAACTTTCTATTCCCATTTCTCCACTCAAGCACCAGATCTCCGTTAATGCCCTCAACGGTCAACTCCTACCCGACATTTCTCACACTACTGAATCCATCACTCTCATCACATCCGGCAATCACATTGAGACCATAAAATTCCTCCTCATGGACTCACCACTCGCACCAGTTGTACTTGGTCATCCGTGGCTCACTTTGCACAATCCCAGAGTTGATTGGGGCCACAATTCAGTGTCGTCATGGAGTAATAAGTGTCATGAGTCTTGTCTCGTATCTGCGTGTTCGTCTGTACCTGTTTCTGTGTTCCAGGAGGAGGCAGTGAATTTGTCTAACGTGCCCGAGGAGTACCAGGACCTGAGAGAAGTGTTCAGTAAGTCTCGAGCTGCTTCTCTTCCTCCTCATCGTCCCTATGACTGTGCTATAGACTTAGAGCCTGGTAAGTCTCCGCCTAAGGGCAAATTATATTCACTTTCTGTTCCAGAGAGGGAGGCTATGGAGAAATATATTTCTGATTCTCTAGCATCCAGATTCATTCGCCCTTCTTCATCTCCAGCGGGGGCGGGGTTCTTTTTTGTGGGGAAGAAGGATGGGTCTCTGCGACTGTGTATTGATTACCGAGGGCTGAACAACATCACGGTAAAGAATACTTATCCTTTGCCGTTGATGTCTTCAGCCTTCGAGCGATTGCAGGGAGCATCCATCTTCACAAAATTGGATTTACGTAACGCTTATCATTTGGTCCGCATAAGGAAGGGTGATGAATGGAAGACCGCGTTTAATACCCCTAGGGGGCACTTTGAATATTTGGTTATGCCGTTCGGGCTGTCCAACTCCCCAGCGGTCTTCCAAGCACTCGTCAATGACGTGTTGAGAGATATGGTCGACCAATTCATATATGTTTACCTGGATGACATATTGATTTTCTCATCTTCTCTCCAGGAACACGTTCAGCACGTCAGACGAGTGCTTCAGAGGTTACTAGAGAATGGGCTTTTTGTCAAGGCGGAGAAATGCGTTTTTCATGCACAGTCGGTTCCTTTCCTAGGGTTCATTGTCTCGTCTGAGGGAATGCGTATGGATCCTGACAAGGTTAAGGCTGTGATTGATTGGCCTAGTCCAGATTCCCGTAAGGCCCTGCAGAGGTTTCTGGGATTTGCCAATTTCTATCGGCGTTTTATTCGCAACTTCAGCCAACTAGCCGCGCCTCTGACTGCCTTGACCTCCCCCAGAACGACGTTCAGGTGGTCTGACACAGACGAGGCTGTGTTCGCCAAACTTAAGAGCCGCTTTGTTTCGGCTCCCATCCTCGTTACCCCTGATCCTTCACGTCAGTTCGTGGTGGAGGTCGACGCGTCAGAGGTGGGGGTAGGAGCAGTTCTTTCCCAATGTTCTTCCACAGACGACAGGATGCACCCCTGCGCGTTTTTATCCCATCGTTTATCACCTGCCGAGCGTAATTATGACATTGGTAACAGAGAATTGTTGGCAGTCAAGTTAGCGCTGGAAGAATGGCGTCACTGGTTAGAAGGCTCAGGGGTACCTTTTATCGTATGGACTGATCATAAGAATCTGGAATATATCAGAACCGCCAAAAGACTCAACTCTAGGCAGGCTCGGTGGGCACTTTTTTTCGGACGTTTTGACTTTTCTCTCTCGTACCGCCCGGGTTCCAAAAACATCAAACCCGATTCCTTATCTCGTATTTTTGACCAGTCCGAACGCCCGTCTACTCCGGAGTGTATTTTACCTGAGACATTAGTGGTCTCCACTCTCAGATGGGAGGTCGAGTCGAGGGTCATGAAGGCCTTAGAAGGGGTAACGCCTCCGCATGATTGCCCACCGAATCGGTTGTTTGTGCCAGAGGAGTGTCGGTCCAACGTTATTCAGTGGGGGCATTGTTCCAGTGTGGCTTGTCATCCAGGAGTTAATCGCACCAGTTATTTGGTCAGGCAACGATTCTGGTGGCCACTTATGGCTCGTGACATCCGCAGTTTTGTTTTGGCTTGCTCTGTTTGTGCCATTGGTAAATCCTCCAATCGACCCCCAGATGGGTTACTCCAACCGCTGTATGTCCCTTCGAGACCCTGGTCCCACATCGCACTAGATTTTATTACCGCCCTCCCGCCCTCCCAGGGCAAGACGGTCGTTTTGACTGTCGTGGACCGGTTCTCGAAGGCGGCTCACTTTATTCCCTTGCCCAAATTACCCTCTGCCAAGGAGACAGCGGTGACTGTCGTTGATCACGTCTTTCGCTTACATGGCCTTCCGATAGACGTGGTTTCTGACAGGGGTCCCCAATTTGTGTCCAAATTTTGGCAAGAATTTTGTAAGTTACTGGGAGCGACTGTCAGTCTTTCTTCGGGGTTCCATCCCCAAAGCAATGGTCAAACTGAGAGAGCCAACCAAGACTTGGAGAGAGTGTTGCGATGTTTGGTTTCCAAGAATCCTTCCTCCTGGTGTCAACAGTTGTCTATGGTGGAGTACGCCCACAATTCGTTACCAGTGTCATCCACGGGCCTCACTCCGTTTGAATGTAGTTTAGGCTACCAGCCACCAGTTTTTGCCAGTACGGAATCCGAGATCGCGGTCCCCTCCGCCCACGCCTTCGTCCAGAGGTGCCGCCACACTTGGATGAGAGCCCGTGAGACTCTTCTCCAAATGGGGGCGCGCACTAAGGCTAAGGCCGATCGCCACCGGTCGAAGCCTCCCGTATACGTCGTGGGTCAAAAAGTGTGGCTTTCTACTAAGAATATTCCTCTCCGATCCGTATCTAATAAACTTGCTCCCAAATTTATCGGCCCGTTTCCTGTCACCAAGATCATTAGTCCGGTGGCAGTCCGACTCAAACTTCCTCCTGCGTACAGGAGAATTCATCCCACCTTCCATGTGTCTAAGATTAAACCTGTGTTTCATGCACGCATTAATCCGCCAGTCCCGGTTCCTCCCCCGCCGCGTCTCGTAGATGGGGAACCAACTTATTCGGTTAACCGTATTCTGGACTCGAGACGGAGGGGACGCGGATTTCAGTACCTGGTGGACTGGGAAGGTTACGGTCCGGAGGAGAGAAGTTGGGTTCCTGCTAGAGACATTCTGGATCACTCCCTTATCGATGATTACAATCGACAGGTAAGGCCGTCTGGGAACGCCAGGAGGCGTTCTTAGAGGAGGGGGTACTGTCACGGTGTATGAATTCATTGTCTCTCTCTCGTCTCGCATGCTGTTGTGTGTGTGTGTGCGTTAATTGTGGGCGCGGTCACTGATCAGCGATGATCAGCAGCGCCAGCTGGCTTCAATCTGTTTTACCCTTTATATGTTCAGTAACTGGTGTCTCATGTTGTCAGATCGCTGTTCTCCCGGTGTGTTCCCTGTTCCCGAGTTTCGTTGGCCTCCTGTGGATTCCCTGTTCGTCTTCGTCTTCTTCGAGTTCCTCTCACTACCACGGATTCCACTTCACTCACGGATCACCTGCACTGGATTGGGAGCACGGCACTGGTTGTTCACCGAGGTCCCTGCGTCACTCTACATCAGCGCTGGATTCCGCCCGACCCACCGTCCCTCTCCAGCTGTGTTACTTTCCCGGTGTTGTGACTCTGACCAAACATAATTTACTTACCTTTAATAAAGCGCTTTTGCTATTGCATCTTTCTCCTGTGATTCATAACAATTGTTACATAGTGTGCCTTTAAATCATTTCAAAATATAGCTGCATTCATTATCATCAATCAACTTATCTTTATAATGATGACATTGATATTTTCTGCATATTATTGAATACAAAATTAAATTAAAAAAGAAGAGTTTGTCACCTGAAGACTGAATGTCCAGTCCCTCTGGACTATGTTTTCATAGTCTTACTTTAAAGCTGGCACACAAATAAATGGCTGCACATTAATAATTCACTTCACATGTGGATTCACTTCACATAAAATGGATATGCAAATGAATTTAAGAAAGCATGAGGTTCAAAATTACGCGTGGTATTCTATTCAAAAAGCTTAAACATTTGAATAGAAAAAACGCTCACTAGAAGAAAAATAAATAACTAGAAACTGTAAGACACTGATTGCAAAAAAGATCAAAATATGATTAAAAATGAATAAATAAGATTGTGTATTTGTAATATAAACACAAATACATCCCGAACAACAGGAGACCATGTACTTCGCTCACACATTATCAATATAACAAAACAAGGTATATAAAAATAAACATTAGTTTATTAATTAAGCATTAATAACATTGCCAGCAGACATATCATCCTGTAGCCCAAGACTGGTTGCCCACTGAAGCTAAGCAGGGTTGAGCCTGGTTAGTACCTGGATTGGAGACCTCCTTGGAAAACCAGGTTGCTGCTTGAAGTGTTAGTGAGGCCAGCAGGGGGCGCCCACCCTGTGGTCTGTGTGGGTCCTCCTAAGGCCCCAGTGTAGTGACCGGGACACTAAACTGTCAAAGAGCACTGTCCTTCAGGAGACGTTAAACTGAGGTCCTGACTCTCTGTGGTCATTAAAAATCCCAAGATGTCTTTCGAAACGAGTAGGAGTGTAACCCCGGCATCCTGGCCAAATTTGCCCATTGGCCTCTGTCCATCATGGCCTCCTAATTATCTTCATACACTGATTGGCTTCATCATGGTCTCCTCTCCACCAGTAAGCTGGTGTGTGGTGGGCGTTCTGGTGCAGCATTGCTGCTGTCGCATCATCTAGGTGGATGCTGGACTTTGATGGTGGTTGAGGAGATTCCCCATTCCATGTAAAGCGCTTTGAGTGCAGAGAAAAGCGCTATATAAATGTAATGAATTATTATTATTATTATTATTATTATTATTATTATTATTATGATTATTAGGTCTGCTTTGTGTATATAAATGAGAACAACAGTAGCTACATAATCACAGGAAAGTGAACAATTCAGATTTACTGAAAAGTATATTAATCTAAAGCATATGTATTATTTTTGAGAATAAACTACATTCAAACCATTCTTACTTACAATTAATTAAGTCCACACTTTCATTTTAAAGGTATACTATGTAACTTTTGAAAAAAAAAACTGCAGGCATTTTGCAGAAGAACATGTTTTGGTTGAGCTTCGGCTCTGCGTTACTGTGCGGATGAATATGGGTATCATACTGCTCATAAAACATTCACTACTGGGAGATATAACCTGTTTAGATGGAAATTATCTCAAGGTGACTAGCTGAAGATGTAACTATAGCTATATCCATTAATAAACATGGTAAAAAATAAAATCTATAGCGCTAGAACAACCATGATGAAATGACCCTACAAAATAGAAATAATGCCTTACAATGAACTCTGTTAGAGAGCTACATATGGCAATTTATCTGTTCAATAAAATACCTTAATCACCTGTTTTGTAATAAAAAAAAACATCCCTCAGTCGCTTTTACAACATTTAAAATCCTTCAGTTCTCGCCATCTCCAAGAAGCCAAGCCAATGTTGATACTTATTTTATTAAGATCTCTGTCGCGTTCTGTTTTTGCAAGCAGAAGCTCCTTTGTTTTTTTAAATAAGGTTATTCTCTGGAGGTTGGAGATTTAGCTGCTCCATGTCAACCTTTCTCGCTCATTGTGACAACTAAACCTATACCACTCCCCCATGCATCAAAGTAGCCAGAGCAACTTTTCTCTATTTACGGGTATATGATGAGTCACGCATGGGCAAGTGATGTACGTATGCAATTGTGTGCTAAAAGCATCCCGCTTGGTCTAAACCATAAACATTTAAACCATAGTGAATCAGGGTAAGACAAAAACACTTCTGACTCATTATTAAAATTTTGTTAATTTTGAACAAAAAAAGTTACATAGTGCACCTTTAATGTGCCCATACTTTACATTGTTTTTTTAAATCCATTATCTAATTTACATCCATTGTAAATTAACCACATAAACCACAAGCCGACATGACAAACACAAAGAAAACAGCAACAGAAAAATCAATTAAACTATTATAAAATAAATTAGATAATTTTCACTGAAACACAACATTTACATATAAATTATAGGCTATTAAGTCCACAAAGTCTAAAAAAAAGTTATAATCAGCATGCATTGTGTCAATCCAGTAGGTGTTCTGTCTGCAAAGTATTTAAAGTCCAATTGAATCTCGATGACAAATACTTTAACTTAAATACTTTATTCAAAAACCAAACCACATACAGATAACCATGTATAACAGCTAGAAAAGGCTTACTATGCACATACGTAAAAACAAACTCAATGATTTTATGCATTAGTCAGTCATTTTAAAGATACCAGAATAAGTAAAACAGTGAATGGCTGACTAAAATGTTCTGGTAAAGTAAATTGTGTCAATAAAAGTGTAAATCTTTAACAGGTTTCGTGAAAAACAGAGTCAGTTTTCCAACATGATTAAAAAAAAAAAGAACCGGCTGAATAAACCCTGCCAGAGAAGATCAAAGAGCCGGAAAATTGCAGTGTGAAAATTGCAGTTAATCCTGACATTATAAATGGAACATATATAACAATATATATTCTGGTGATTAATTCATTGGAATCAGTTGTGGAGTTTGTAGATGCTTCAGATGTGGTGAAGTTAACCGTGGTGTTATTCATCTCCCCCGTCTTTTCAGCTCAGAACCTCACAAAATGATTAATTAGTGTATATTTTATTTGAAGAGAGAAACTTAAATATACCAAGCAATTAAGACTTCATTAAAAAACAGTCAAAACTATTACACATATACTGTATATAAAAAAATATACATAGAAGACCATCACATTCCTTCATTAAATTACTTTAAAATGAGATATAATTCTATTCATCACTTTCACACAATGTACTATTTTGATTTCTTAGTCTGATGTCATATACAAAATCACTTTCTTGTGTAAGAATTGATTTTCCTGCTGAGACAAAAACTGAGATAAAACTCCTGCAATAAAGCAATAAAATGCACCCTGGACAGAAGATCGCAAAGAAAGAACACAGGACATTGTCCTGTCCAAACGTTTCTCTTTCCTTATCTCTGCATTCTCCTCTCCCTCCTCCCTTCCTTTCCCCCTGATCCAAGTCACTAAAAGTTCACTGAAAATGTCTATAGATCACATATGATGTATCTTGTGAATCTATTGTTTTTCCTTTTCATGTTTGGTATCATTTTAAATGTCTCAGTGTGATTGGTAAAATGGTCTTAATTTCATTGCAGTAATTGAGATTATAAGAAACATTGAGAACCTAAGAGAATCCTGTTCTCCTCCATTGATGATGTCTTTTCAAGATACTGTATCTCCCCTCTCCCTCGAGACCAGGTGCTACCCCCTGGGGTACAGGAATTGACCCAAAGCAAACTGAAAAATATTGGTAGAACCCTTTTGTTCTGGTCTGGGTATTTAAGGCTAGGTAACAGAGCAGTCTTTGGGGAAACTGTAACCAGGAAAACCCCCATGCAGTGCTGTGTTAGTGGCTTCTCGAGGCTTGCACTCAGAATACACTCACACACCACTGTGTGTCTCTGTCAGGAATGCATTTCTTACTCTTAGAGTCATCTTTGAGCAATTGATGTTATGTATTTATTATTTCTGAATTGGCTTTTAATCATTTACTTGTGGAATTGGCATGATAAATTTTTTCCTGACAAAAATAAATGTTAACCTTGATTTATTCTGCATTCTTCTGAAATCATTGTTTCTAGTAGATTATGAGGAGGCTGGTGCTACCGCAGATCTGTGTCCAGGATAGGTCAAACTAAAGGCGCATATGAACGGAGCAGTAGGCACGTCATCTGAAGACCTTTTGATTACTGTCTATCACTGACTTGGCAAGTTGTACGGAAGTGGCTAAATAAACTACACTTTTTTGCATGAGTGAGCAGTAGGCAACCGACTTAAGAGGTATTAGCAAACCCTGCATCCTCTGACCAAGATCAGACTGGCGAGGCTGTGTCCATGAGATCCACGTAAACCCGGGGCGTGTGACTCTGTGCGGCATCGGGTCCCTTAATGAATGAATAATTGAAATTATGAAATGCCCAGAATAATCAAAGATCTAAATTAACTTATAATCAATATTTATGATTATTTTCTAAGAAGAAATACGATCTAAGTTTGATTATCATTCGAAATTGGAGTCAGATTAAGCGTAGAGCTAAATTAATATTGAAACTAAATTTGAATAAATTAAGTGAACTTCACTGGAACGCTGAAAAGACATACACGCATTATCCCTTCGCCCACACCATTGGATTCCGTCGTTGGGCCAATGGGTGGCCCTTACACTTGAATAAGTTAAGGAAACCATTTAGGGATGCACCTCAACCTGTTTTATTCAGAAGATAAATCATCTAACCCTAAAACCATATTACTGAATGGAATAACTAACAAATTAATCAAAATGGAGATTTCGTTACCTGAAGAGAGAATGTCCAGTTCCCTTTCGTAGTCACTCCGAGTTACGTCGGATGACGACGAATGGGGGTTTCGCTTAGAAAGCCTATCGACTTCGAGTATTACAAAACGAGCCAATGGCAAAGAAATGCCATGGGTCTGCGGAATTTGCATAGCGTATCTCCGCCTTACCTCGTGGGTATAAAAGGAGAGACGCCGGCAAAGGCAGATCATGTTTTCGCTTCGGAGCCAAGAGTATCTCTTCACTCCACAGCCATTCCTGATTTCACTCTACGAGACGAGCCATTCTCCGGTGTTGGCGTGACGGCGATCTGCAGCGAGTTCACATTGTCTGCTGATCTGTGCAGTGATCTGCCAGTGAGTGTGTTTCTCTCTGCTCGCTTCAACATCGCGGAGTTTTTTTCTCCTCTCATAAAAGAGCCCGACTCTGTGTCCACGCCCCAGCCCCCCTCCTCAATGACGGTGCCCGCTAGTGAACAGGTGATTCCCACGGGTCTACCCTCTGGTGGCCCGTGTGTTTCATTTGAAGCTACAGAGGATGATACTATGTTGTAGCAGCTTCACAAGGTGGGTTTGATTCTCCTGGAAGTGACAACTCGTCACAGCTGCCACCCTCTGGTGTGCATACGGCTGTGCCTGAGTCTGATCCGGAGATGACGGCCATGCTTTCCCGGGACGATTGGTTTTTGGGTAAGGTCGCCGACTCCGTCCACGACAAACCCCAATACCTTTCTTCCCGGGCGTGCATGATGAGATCTCGAAGTCCTAGAAGACCCCATTGTCTTCTCGGGACCGCTCGCTGATCTCATCCGCCTTTCCTTCCTTCGTTGGGGCCGCTGCCCATGGGTACACTGGGGTTCCCCCAGCTGAACGCTCTGTTGCGATGCTATGTGTCCTCAGAGTGCTTCTTCTCGGCGCAATCCTAAGCACCCGTCCGTGGCCTGTAGTTTTTCGTCTACACTTGTGGCGAAATCCTGTAGCTCCCAGGACAGGCAGCCGCCTCACTGCATGCCATGGCCATTCTGCTGGTCTACCTGGCCCAGGTGCTCATGGACATGAAGGAAGGTAGGACTGACCCAGGGCTCTTCATCGAGCTGCGCGCCGCCACTGACATTGCTCACCGAGCGACGAAAGTGGCCGCGCGCACCCTGGGTCAGGTGATGTCCACCATTCAATCCTCTGGCTTGACCTGTCCGATGTGTAGGTTGTCCGGCGGATCCCTCTGCTCGACACCCTCATATCCCAGGTCGCCCCTTCGGCGGTGCAGTTGAGGGCTGTACTACAGTTCTCGACCGCCCATGAGCAGACTGAGGCTTATTCTGTCCCGACTGCCCTGCCGTCCGCTCAGGTCCCTCAGTCTGCCCACCGCCAAAGGCGCCCTCCTGCGGCTCCCACCCCGTCCGTTCACCCGGGCTGGTTCTGGGGGCCGCAGGGGGACGCCACTGCCCTCTCCAGCCCCGCCCCCCGCTATACGCCAGGTTAAGCGGCGCTCTTGAGAAGAGCTGCTCGGAGGTGGGACTCAGTTCTTTCCAGGAGCTGGTAGCAGGGCCACTCCTTTCCCCGGCGGAGGGCCGGGGAAGAATCCTTATTCTCGAAAGAACTGACTCTCCCGTCTCTGAGCACACAGAGGCCGGATGACAGTGCGCGACGCCCCCGGGCCTCGCCGCTCTCGTCCCTCTCTGTCACAGAGTTCTCGGACCGCAGTGTGCGCCACCCCCGGGCCTCGCCACTCCTGTCCCCCTCTGGCCCAGAGGGCGCGGATGTCAGTGCGTGCCGTCTCCGGACCTCACCACTCTCGTCCCCCTCTGTCGCCAGACCCCTGGCAGAGCAGACCCCCGTGGAACGCTGGTCCTTCCCTGGTCTCCTCTGTCAGGGTGTGGAGTTTGACCGTGCCCCCGCACCGGGCCGCTATGCCACCCTCACCTGGGCCAGTCACTCCGCTTCGCTGCCCCTCCGGGGGGACGCCTGTGGTTCGCATGTCCCCGCTGGTTCAGTTTCTGGGAGCTTGGTTAGAGCTTCCCAACCTGTCCCGCTGGGTCGCCCGCACTATCAGGCTCGGCTATGCGATTCAGTTCGCACGGTCTCCTCCCCGCTTCAGGGGAGTCCGCTTCACTATGGTCGGTGGCAATGCCATCAATGAGAGCAGAGGTTGCCACTCTGCTGGCGAAGGGTGCAATCGAGACTGTCCCTCCAGCCGAGATGAGGTCGGGGTTTTACAGCCCGTACTTCATTGTCCACAAGAAGACCGGTGGGTTACGGCCAATCCTGGATCTGCGCCTCTTGAACCGCTCCCTTCACAGGCTGCCGTTCAAGATGCTCACGGCCAAACGCATTTTCGAATGTGTGCGGCCACAGGATTGGTTTGCAGCGATAGACCTGAAGGACGCGTACTTTCATGTCTCCATCTTGCCTCGACACAGACCGTTTCTTCGGTTTGCTTTCGAGGGGCAGGCATACCAGTATGCGGTTCTCCCATTCGGGCTGGCTCTGTCTCCTCGCGTCTTTACGAAGGTCGTCGAGGCTGCCCTTGTTCCCCTACGCGAACACGGGGTTCGCATCCTGAATTATCTCGACGACTGGCTAATATTAGCTCACTCTCGGGTTCAGGTTTGCGAACACAGAGACCTAGTGCTCCGGCACCTAGCCCGTCTGGGCCTTCGGGTCAACTGGGAGAAGAGCAAACTCTGCCCCGTGCAGAGGATCTCTTTTCTCGGTATGGAGATCGACTTGGTCGCCATGTCCGCGCAGCTCACGAGCGAGCGCGCACACTCACTGCTGACTTGCCTTCGACAGTTCGAGGGCAAGAGTGCGGTCCCACTGAAACTGTTTCAGAGGCTCCTGGGGCATATGGCATCTGCAGCCGCGGCAACGCCGCTCGGATTGCTTCATATGAGACCGCTTCAGCTGTGGCTTCGCGATTGAGTCCCGAGGTGGGCATGGCATCACGGCACGTTCCGAGTTCCAGTGACTCCGACCTGCCGTCAGACCTTCACCCCGTGGAGGAACCTCAGTTTTCTACGGGCCGGTGTTCCCCTAGAACGAGTTTCCAGGCATGTTGTTGTCTCCACAGATGCCTCTTCCACGGGCTGGGGCGCCATGTGCAACGGGCATGCTGCCGCGAGCTCCTGGACAGGACCCCAGCGCCTTCTGCATGTCAATTGCCTAGAGTTGCTGGCAGTACGCCTTGCCCTGCACCCTTTTCGCACGTTGCTCAAGGGTCAACAGGTACTAGTCCATTCAGACAATACCGCGACTGTAGCATACATCAACCGTCAGGGTGGTCTACGCTCCCGCCGTATGTCGCAACTCGCACGCCACCTCCTCTTATGGAGTCAGAAGCACCTGAGGTTCCTTCGTGCTATCTACATTCCGGGAGATCGGAACTTTGCAGCCGACGAGCTGTCACGGTTTCGGCCCATCTCCGGCGAATGGCGACTCCATCCCCAGTCGGTCCAGCTGATTTGGGACCAGTTCGGGGACGCACAGGTAGACCTGTTTGCCTCCCACGACTCTTCCCATTGCTCCCTGTATTACTCCCTGTCTGAGGGCACGCTCGGCACGGATGCACTGGCGCACAGCTGGCAGCGGGGCCTACGCAAATATGCGTTTCCCCCAGTGAGCCTTCTCGCACGGACCTTGTGCAAGATCAAGGAGGACGAGGAGCAGGTCATTCTGGTTGCGCCATACTGGCCCACCCGGACCTGGTTCTCCGAACTGATACTCCTCGCGACAGCACCTCCTTGGCCAATTCCTCTGAGGAAGGATCTCCTTTCTCAGAGACGGGGCACCCTCTGGCACCCTCGACCCGATCTTTGGAGACTCCACGTGTGGCTCCTGGATGGGACGAGGCAGGTTTGAGTACCCTGCCACCAGCGGTGGCGGCTACCATCACTTCCGCTAGAGCATCGTCCACGAGACATGCCTATGCGTTGAAGTGGAACCTCTTCGTCAACTGGTGCTCTTCTCGCCGAGAAGACCCCAGGAGATGCTCGATCAGTGTCGTGCTTTCCTTCCTGCAAGATGGGTTGGAGCGAAGGCTGTCTCCCTCCACCCTGAAGGTGTATGTGGCCGCTATCGCCGCATATCACGAAGCAGTTGAAGGTAAGTCTCTGGGGAAGCACGACCTGATCGTCAGGTTCCTGAGCGGAGCGAGGAGACTGAATCCTCCTCGCCCCCCTCTCGTTCCCTCTTGGGACCTCTCAGTGGTGTTAAATGCCCTGCAGAGGGCTCCCTTTGAGCCTCTGCACTCAGTTGAGCTTAAGTTCCTGTCTTTGTAGACAGCGCTCCTGGTTGCATTGGCCTCCATCAAGAGGGTAGGGGACCTGCACGCATTCTCCGTTGACGAAGCGTGCCTGGAATTCGGGCCGGGTCACTCTCACGTGATCCTGAGACCCCGGCCTGGATATGTGCCCAAGGTTCCCACCACTCCCTTCCGGGACCAGGTGGTGAACCTGCAAGCGCTGCCCCCGGAGGAGGCAGACCCAGCCTTGGCACTGCTCTGTCCAGTACGCGCTCTCCATGCTTACGTAGACAGGACGCAGTGTTTCAGGACCTCAGACCAGCTCTTTGTCTGTTATGATAGGAGACTGAAGGGAAAGGCTCTCTCAAAGCAGAGGTTGTCTCACTGGATAGTGGACGCCATTGCTTTGGCTTACCAACAGCAAGGCCGACTGTGCCCCCTTGGTTGTGACAGCGCACTCCACCCGGAGTGTGGCTTCCTCTTGGGCTCTAGCGCATGGCGCCTCGCTGGCAGACATCTGCAGAGCTGCAGGCTGGGCGACACTGAACACATTCGCCAGATTCTACAATCTCTGAGTGGAGCCAGTGTCCTCTCATGTACTCGCTTCAACCAGCTAGTACCGGACCCGCTCAGGTGTCTTCGCTTGCTCGCCATTCCACTCCACGGACTGGATACGTGCGATTTTTCCTCAGGTGAGCCTTCCTCTCTGAAGCCCTGAGTTCCTCCAGCACTGTTGACGCTGGCGCCAGTGTCTATTGCCTGTGCGTTGGCTAGGTGCCTCCGTGTGCATGGTTTCTCCCCTGAGTACCCCCACATGTGTATTTCCACTGTAAGCCTCCTTGAGCACGTGTCTTTCCCTCGGCAAGCCACCTTGCCACTCCTGGAGTTGAAAGTTGCCACCCCACGGGTTGGTCACTCCGGTGTTCTTCCATATGCAGCCCCTCCGGTCCATATGTGTATTCTAAGTCCTCCCTATGGGTAGGCATGCTGCGGCATATTTCCTCTGAGATATGCTTCCCAGTGTACCTTGGTATTCCTGTGCTAAGTAGGACTCCTTCGTCCGTGCCAGTATCACGACAGGGGGATCAAACTTTCGCAGGGCACTGGAAGACAGCTGTGAAGGTGGCGTAATTACATGGGGCGTAATTTCCACTTCCGCTGTACCGCTGGGTAGACGCCTGAGTTCAGTCTCGGCTCCTCAGCGAAGACATGATCTGCCTTTGCCGGCGTCTCTCCTTTTATACCCACGAGGTAAGGCAGAGATACGCTATGCAAATTCCGCAGACCCATGGCATTTCTTTGCCATTGGCTCGTTTTGTAATACTCGAAGTCGATAGGCTTTCTAAGCGAAACGTAACGTCCCATTCGTCGTCATCCGACGTAACGTCTCCGTTCCCTACTCAGGGAACGAGGGTTACATACGGAACCGAGACGTTTCTATGGATGTAAATAATACTCTGTGCTGTTTTTGTAGTCTCACTTTAATGTTGTCATTTGCACAGCTTCATATGCAACATTTCACATAAAATAATACATATGCAAACATTGCAGTCAAATAAAAAACATGAGGTTTAAAATGACATATGTTGTTTTAAATCATTTGAAAAATAAGTGCAAAAAAAATCCCATTCTGTCTAGTCTTATGATATTACAAACATATGTATGTATATAGTGTGTACAGCTCAGGTTAATTTTATTGTCATGTCTGAAAGGATATGTATTTAGTAACTGTAGTCTAACAAGTGGCCAACATAACATCAAGAACTTAAATTTAATTAACATTAAGCATTATTGTCAGGGTTCTGTCACTTCTGTCTAGTTCATTTCTTGGTTTTGTGACAGAGCTCTGACACTCCTGGTTTTGTCTCATCTTTGTCTGAGTGCGCGGTTTCGAGCGTGCTCGAGCCGTGCACTCACTTTTCTACGTGCCTTGTTACATGTGCGGGGCATAGTGTTTGGATCCCGGCACGTCGGTCTAGTTTGGTTTCGGTTCTGTGTCAGGATTCAGACATCCATGCTCCACGTGTTTGATTTCTGGTGTGAGCGCACAGGATGAGCTTACACTTGTTCTCGTGCGCTCTGTCTTGTCGTGTGAGCGTGCGGTTTCGAGTTTGCTCAGGCCGTACGCTCTTCTGTCCAAGTGTGTTGTGTTTTGTGTCTTTCATGTCATGTTTTGTCTTTTACTGTGTAGCACGCAGCTTGTGTTTTTCACTAGCTGTGTGCTTTCATGTTGTCATGTTTGTGTGAACATGGGCTTGTGAGTGTTCTCATTAGCTGAGTGTTCATGTCTCTTTTGTGTGAGCACATGGCTTGTGATTTGTTTTACTGGCCATGTGCTTGTGTTTTTGTCATGTTTGGTGTGAGCACATGGCTTGTCATGTGTTTCCTTGTGCCATGTGCTCTCCTGTCCATTGTCTAGCCCCTCCCATCTTGTTACCTGATTATTGATTAATTTGCCCCACCTGTCCTCCCTCATTACCTGCTTTGTTTGGTCTCCCTATTTATTCTCCTTGTGTTTTCAGTAGTGGTGGGCAGATCGAGGCTTCGTGAAGCAATGAAACAGTTGAACCAAATGGTCCATATTGTTTCGAGGCTTCGAATCAATCCGACACCCGTCTCAACGGTGACACCTAGTGGTCACTTGCAGGTGTTGATCTGAAACAACCTTGACGAGCCATGAAAATTTGTTGTTTTTTTATTATCAGAATTAGAATCAGAATCAGAAAGAGCTTTATTGCCAAGTGTGCTTGCACACACAAGGAATTTGTTTTTGGTACTGAGGCTTCCAGTGGACATATACAAATACAAATACAACAAGAAACATAATACTACAAATTATAAGAATAAAAAATAAAAATATAAATATATGAGAATAAAAGTATCACAGTTGGGTTTAGTCAGAATAGACATTTTCAGATTTACAGATTATGAACATATTTACAGTGTTTTGAATATTATAAATAAATAAATCTACATATAATCTACATAATAATACATAATCTACATTATTGTACTTTTCTAATATGTGAATCTTGTAACCTATAGGCTCCTCACTGTGCATACTGTTATTTTGGTCCTGCAAAATGAATATTAATAAAATAAATCAAGCCACAATGTCTCACTTTTTTACATATTTTTATTCAAAAATATTAATTTCTCTGCTGTGGAAGGACTTAGCCTACTTCTTTTTTTACAGATAATTTCTCCAGCCTTTGAAAAAATCCTCTCACAAGGGACATTTGTTGCTGGCATGCAAAGATATTTTTTAGCTAGGACATACAAATGAGGAAAGATTACTGCTCTCTCTTTCCAGTAAGTTAGTGGATCATGAGTTCTGGGCAAATACGCATCGTTGATGTATTTTTTCACTTCCACTGTGGCATCAGCTGTAGCATTGTGTATCATCTGGGTTTGATGGATACAAGTATCAAAAAGTTCCCATAAACTGTCCTGTGTTTCTACTGGTGTTGATGTTGATGGTGATGGTGATGATGTTGATGTTGATGGATACATCTATGCATACCTTGCTTAGATGGCCCAGCAGTGTCAGTAGCAGGCCTAGGTACAGGGGGAATGCCATCCTCTGCACCCTGCAAAATGGCAGGATGAGTGCTCCTCAAATGGCGCATCATGGATGATGTATTGTTGCAGTAGGCGAGCTGCCGATCACAATACACACATCTCACTTTATTTGGGGTTTCTAAATGGAAATGCTCCCACACCACAGATGTACGGCATCTCTTCTGGGGAGCCTCCATTTGATCTATCTATCCAAATCTATCTAGATATGTATCTCTAATCTATCTATGTAATTAGATATATGTATCTACAATCTATCTATGTATTTAGATATGTATATGCAATATGTATCTATAATCTATCTATGTATTTAGATATGTATCTATAAATGTATCTATAATCTATCTATGTATTTATATATGTAGCCTATCTTTAATCTATCTATATATGTATCTATCTATCTATTAATCTAGCTGTCTATATATATTTATATCTATGTATCTATTAATGTGTCACTATATGTATACTCTGTGTCTCTAGCCTATCAGTCAATGTGTTGTGTAAATTTAAATGTAAGCCTAAATATAACTAAACAAATCGCACTATAAATGTCACTATATCACCAAAAATCCGCTATCTCAAAATCAAACTCCTCTCACAAAAACCCACGAGGTCAATATGCGTTGATTTCACTTTTATACAGATGTGCGATTGTGTGGTCTGTTTCCGACCGTGTCAATCAAACGCTGATTCGGCGGATCACACCTGATGAAACACTTAAGCTGCGTCCCAATTCGCATACTATCCGTCCTAAATAGTATTCGAAAATAGAATTAGTACGTCCCAAATCGTAGCATGTTGAAATGAGTGTTCCAAAGAGACCCGGATGGTCTACTATATCCGGTCAGAATCCGAAGTGCAGATCGATGCACACCAGAGAGGAGCTGCGTTCCAAACCGCATACTTCCCTACTATTTAGTATGGGAAAAAGAGTAGGCGAGCAAAAAAGTATGTATGAATTCAAAAGAGTAGGCGAGAATTACCTGGGTGACGTACTAATTATCGCGAGATTCGGACTTAAGTGCGTTCGAATATGCCTACTTTCCTACTATATAGTAGGCGAAAACAGTACGTGAAAGAAGCAGTACGTTCGAAACATCAGTATTCATAAAAGAGTAGGCGAGAAGTTCCCGGATGGCTTACTGCTTCCGGCCCGATTTTTGAGTGCTCAACCGATGGATACTCTTCTATCCCAGGAGGCCACGCGAGAGCATACGTCATTATCAAACATCACGGAGATCAGCGACGCCGGGGGTTTTCAAATGTGAGTAAACACGGTTCCTTATGTGTTAAACTACTATAGAGTAAACGTTTTAACTGTTGAAGGTGTAAAGTAGTTAGACAGTAGTATAGTTGTGATTTTGCTGTAAAAACATGTTTTGTATAGCTAGCTAACAGGGGAGCTCTAAGCACACGTAACGTCTCTAAAGTGGATTTACATAACCATATACATCTTAAACACGCTTATTTAAAATGTCTATTTACATCTGAAAGGAAAATATTGTAAGTATTGACATATTGCAGATGAGCACATCACAACATGAAAAAGACATCTGAGTGATGTATGTGTGGCATTATTAGGATAACGTTAATTCACTGTTGTCAACACTGTTGACATTAGACAAATGTGCTGTAAATAAGGTAAATAAACAAATCTATAAAGTAACTAAACATGTTTTTATTCAGACTGGTGTGAGCACTGAGGATGAGGAGCCCAGAGCTGAATCCTGGAAACGGTGCCATGGATGAGACGCTCCATCTCTCCATCTGCCCTTATTGCCTCAGATTGTGAAGCGCAGCACAGCAACAAGCTCCGGCACGAAGGCACGGTCACCTCTGGTGAATTCATCAGAATAAAGCCACAGAATGGGAACCGCTGTGTTGAGATGGCAGTAGGATGTGGGCTTCAGCGCCTGTAAATACATGCTTGTAGTTGAATAAGATTTGTTTCATGTGCATGCATTTGTTTATTGTGTGATGGTTACTTTTATTTGTTCTTTTACTCATTTATTCATGTTTCTTATTGTTGTCAGTATATAAAATATAATTATTTAATGTATGCATTAATTCATTGCTTGACTGACAATTGAGATGTTCACGTGTATTCATGCATAACTCATATGACAAAACAAATTACATTTTGCTTGTTTTATTAAATTATATCATTTTTAGTATATATAAAAAAGTAATATAATTAAGTATTGGTCAGCATTTAATATTATTTTGTTTAAGTTTTGGGGTGGGCTAACAATGCAATTCATTCTGAGGTAATATTAATTTTTAAGGAGCGATACTTACATTTTTCGAGTATAAAGTCAACAGTTTTCTCCAAAGGAGGTCTTCGAGCAGCTGCACGTCTCCTTGTGCAGACATTACAAACGCAGAGGAAAACTGTTCTAGGTTGTGCTGTCGAGTTACTGATGTTATGAAGTGTTAGTGCACCTGTCGCTCATATACTTTAAACTTATAAACTTATTACATAAAGATCATGGAAAGATACTAGTTGTATCTAACAATGAACAATCATAATGACAAAACAGAAAACATAAAGATCATTGGTTTGTGTAGGCTACATCATAATATGATATTTATACACAGGAAAAAAGAACAATAACAAGGCTAAATATCTTTAAATAGTTCTTCATAATACATTAAAAAATAGTCTTGTTGTTATAAGTCTGAGGGATGAAACGAGAGGTAAATTCATCAAGAAAAGAGGAAAACTTAAAGGAGAAACTTTTTGGGTATAAAATAAAGAAATTAACAACATATTCAAGAGATGACGATTTTGGGGTTTCTTAAAAAAAATCGTTATAAGGAACTGTGGGTCACATTAGTAGGGTTTAAAATATAACAACTTAAATCAACCCTAAATGTATTCACAAAATAAATTGGCAGCTGTTTCTTCAACAATACCACAAAATGAGCAAGTTTCATCAATATCAAGATATTTACAGATAGATGAATTAAACGTGTCGTTCATCTTTTAAGTTGTTGCGCTTGTGATAAAGCGTCGTAGGTCACATGATAACGTCAACATGGCGGATGATGTCCGGATCGCATTCATACTCAACGAGATTTGGCTATAAAGTACCTACTCTTTTAGCGCTCGTTAAGTAAGTACTCATTGAAATTAAGTACCTACTCATTGAGTATGCGGTTTGGAACGCAGCCAATGTCTAATAAGGGGAGAATTGGCACTGTCTGGTTACTTCCGGTTTCTGGACTGGCTGCAGTAACACGTCTCTGTCCATGCGGGGGCGCTCGCGGGCGAGTGCAGAATGAATGGGAGTCTATGGGGTTTCACCCCCAGAAATCCACTTTTCTCGGGATATAATTTTTTGTCTAGTAATTTGAATATTGTATTCGAAAGTAGATGCAAAGAAATTACACACTGCTGGGTGTTAGATTTTTTTAGAGTCACTTATTTGCTTTAAAAAGTCTTTTAAAATGTCAATGACGTCATACACATCCTATTATTAGCAGAATGCTAGCGTGTTATGGGCAACAACAACTCAACCTGTAAGAAATCGAAAGGACATAAGTACTCGTTCATTCAACTTTCGACCTATAACCCATATTGAACTTGCAAAACCTACAATAAAATCTGAGATTTCTCAACGGCAATCGGGTGAAAGAGACAAATTTAGCCGTCTAGCCCCATAGACTCCCATTCATTCTGCACTCCGGCGATCGCCCCCAGTGGAACTCTGGTGGAACTACAACCAAAATTCGGTACAACAGGTCTTAATAGGGAGTGCCCAGGCTTTCCGTAGACGGGCTTTGGCCCTGTCCCAAATGGCACACTCCGGACTTGTGGACTTCCTCAGAGTCCACACTTCGGTGACGTCATGTAGTGCAGACCTATAGGGCCCTTAGCGTGAGTCCGCGAGGGCGCATTGAGAGGTATTTTTGGGACAGACTCGATCGTCACGCCGGAAACAGGAAGAAGGTCTCAGCTCAGACGTCGAAGCTGAATAAACTTAAAGGTCATCTCATCAGTCCCTTTATTAGAAAAATATCACAAATATCATTAAAAAAAATTACAGTCTTTAGCATCGAGAACAGGATTTATTTTATTTTCCCAAATCTTATGTCCATGTGAACTACACAGCCTGCTTTTACAGTTCTATAATTGTATATGCCACCTGGGCATTAGAATAGATGTCATGGTTATGTAAATGATCAATACAGTTGTACATAATAATACATAATGTTCAATTTTAACACAAAATTAAAATGTAAATGAGTTTAAGAAAAATGTATAGGTTTCAATATTCATACTACGTTTATATGACTCAGTAAAGCCATGACATTCGGTTCTATTTATGTAATGAATCATAATGTGATCGTATTATTTAACACGCTATTATTATGTTTGATATATCAACCACTGGTCGATAATGTCTGTATAAACTGTAAGTAACAACTGGTAAAATGTACGCCTATATCATAAAGCCATGTTAACAGTCCGTGAGCGAAATCTCCTCCCATCCGTTTTCTGATTGGCATTTCGCAAGGATTCCTGGGTAGTTAAAGTGCGTGGAGCCTGCATCTATGCGGGCTTCGCGGAAGACCGCTTCAAGGGTACAAAGGGGGCACTGCTGAGGGTACAAAGGGTACAAAGGGGGCACACACTTCAGAGCGTTAAAATGCTAAATGGGACGGCCTACGGACTCGTAGACTCGGCGAGCACGCGCAATTTAAGTCCACGAGACCGAAAGTCCGCATGAAGTGCGCCATTTGGGACAGGGCCTTTGTGCACACTCTAACGGCTGTTATTGCCCACAACCCATCGCGCGTTGGACGAGGATTCGGTTAGAACTACAAACACGAGTGAAAAGTGTTAAAAAAACTACAGACATGGAGGACGCTTGAGTCCGGCGGTTATGTAGAGTGGTTTAGATAAAGGGGTTTGAGTGATTAATTATCAGTATCTAACCTGACGAAAATGTATTTATTCAATGTTGGCTACATTATATTGCATCTGCAGCAGCATTGTGAACGTTTGTAAAGCGTTTAGCCATTAACTTTTAAATGCATCATTATATTCAAATTGCAAACACATGAGGAGAGTCTCCACATGAAAGACTCACGACTGGCAGATAAACGTGCGACAACATTTCTCTCCGAAACGGTAAGAAATTAAATTAGATTGAATGGAGGATTTTAACTGTGACAAGATGATTGACAGGGCGGCAGTTTACGGTGACAGATGCTCGCGACTGAGCTGTCCGTTAAAGATGACGAAGTAGTATGTCCCAAAGCTTGCCTACTCTTTTGCTACACACTCAAAAGTATGTACTTTTTCTTCTCAAAAAGAGTACATACTTTTAGGGCGTAGTATAAGTAGGCGAATTGGGACGCAGCATTAGTGAAACACTTCGAGGCTTCGTTTGGCCATAGTCACGTGACATGGGTGTTTTGAATCACGCTTCGAATCAGTGTTTCGAAACATCTGCGCTTCGGGATCTTGCAAAGCTTCGGAACGACTGTTTCGCGTCAGCCATCCCTAGTTTTCAGTACTGTGCTGGATACAGATAATAATGGGAACATTATGGAAGAAAGATTATTGGTATGCCTTAATAATGGTAGTGGTGGGCAGATCGAGTTTCAACAATGAAACAGTTGAAGCAAATGTGCCATATTGTGTCGAGGCTTCGAAACAATCCGACACCCGTCTCAACGGTGACACCTAGTGGTCACTTACATGTGTTGATCTGAAACAACCTTGACAATGAGCCATTAAAAAATTTGTTGTTTTTTTATTATTGTATTTTTCTAATATGTGAAGCTTGTAACCTGGTGGCTCCTCACTCTGCATAATGTTATTTTGGTCATGAAAAATGAATATTAATAAAAGAAATCAAGCCACAATGTCTCACTTTTTTATAGATTTTTATTCAAAAATATTAATTTCTCTGCTGTCGAATGACTTTTTTTTACAGATAATTTCTCCAGCCTTCCTCTCACAAGGGACACTTCTTGCTGGCATGCAAAGATATTTTTTAGCAAGGACATACAAATGAGGAACGATTACTGCTCTCTCTTTCCAGTAAGTTAGGGGATCCTGAGGCAAAAACGCATCGTTGAGGTATTTTTATCACTTCCACTGTGGCATCAGCTGTAGCATTGTGTATCATTTGGGTTTCACAGATACGATTATCAAAAAGTTCCCATAAACTGTCCTGTTTCTCCACTGGTGTTGATGATGATGATGATGGGCCTGATGTTGACATTTGTGGCTCTGAATGAAAATGAAAACAGCAATTAGTAACAAATCCTTAACTGACGGCATAAATGAAGTATAAATTACATGAATCAGATTACATAACATAACAGAGTGAAACTGCTCACCAGGAGTTGTGTTTTGTCCGTAACCAGCCTGTGGACCACTCTAGCAGTCTGCAGTCAGCATAATTCAGCTACCAGTCTGTGTTCCGGCCCAGCAGTCTGCAGTCAGCACAATCCCGTTATCAGTCGGTGGACTATCTACGTGGTCCACAGTTAGCACAAGCCTGTTACCAGTCTATGTCTAGGCAATCCCGATTCTAGGTCATTTCTAAGCCAAAGCAGTCAAGATACAGGTCTCCTTCCCGTCTTGGTTCCGAACGTTTGGTGCAACTCACTAAAATACACTGTAAAGAGATTGCTGTAAATTTTACAGTAACTTACTGGCAGCTGGATGCCAGTAATTTACTGTAAAATGTTTTACAGTATTATTACTGTATTTTCACTTACAGTATACTGTTCCTTTACTGTATTTTCACTTACAGTATACTCTACCTTTACTGTATTTTCACTTACAGTATACTGTACCTTTACTGTATTTTCACTTACAGTATACTGTACCATTTACTGTATTTTGTCTGTTACCGTATTGTCATTTACAGTATTAGTATTGAGTTTTTTTTTTTTTTACATGTTTACCCCACCCCCAAAAATTACAACAACTCATGAACATTTGTCCTTTAAATATTATTTTTAATCGTTGAACATTTTGTTTTTAGAAGTACAAATTACAAATCTTGACCTCAATAGCTGAAGAAAAAAAAAAAGGCAAAAATCACCAAAGTCCATAGAACTAATCTCCTGGGGACCATTTGTATCTGTAGCATGGCAAAAACGTACACACACTGAAAACCAAAACAGGCCTTAAAATAATAAAACACCGTAAAAGTCAGTTTGTTGTTGCAAATGTTGTTACATTTCAGTAATTTTGCCAGTCAAAGTTGACAAGCTCTCTGATGAGAAACACTGAGGGGCTGCTGCTTTTTTTTGTGTGGATCTTTCCAGATTTCCATCTGCTCTGTGCCTTTAGTGTTTGGTGCCATCAGAGTTGATTCTCAAAATGAACCTGCAAGCACAAAGGGGGAAAAAATACATTAATTTTGAGATCGGTGTTGTCAGAATTTGCCCTAACTTTCAAACTTGATGCTGCATGTACTTTTATGTTGATAAAAGCAAAACATCTGATTCTGAATGCACCTACAGGGATGGTACATAATTACCTCATAATCCATTACATTCAAATCATTTAAGCTTCATTCTTTCACAATACATTCCTGTGTAGCTTAAACAGTAGAGAAAGATGCAAGAATGCTAAAACAATGAGTTTGATTTCCAGGGAATGGATAACTTAATAATTGGAACACGGCACCATTTTTTGAAATAGGGGTTTTTTTACCGTCTCCCCTATATTTAGATTGGTGGGCAAACGCATTTTTGTCTCAGTGCATGCATTGTCTTAGTCTGGCAGTGCCGCCGCTAGCTTAGCTTAGCATAATAAATGGAACCCTTTGTTGCCGGATAGCATGTTGGGAGTAAAAGTGATAAAAAAAAACTCAATTACTTCTTGTGGCCTGCGTATTCACAACGAGTACAAATAGCAATGCAGATTAAGACTAGGCGATTTCCTAGGCAGAGATTGACTTGGGACGAAGCACAGGCGAAGCACTGCTACTTGGGCACAGAGATATCACGCAACACCTGAAATCCCCCAATTTCCGTCAACATACCGGCATGAATATTAGCTGGCTATTTTTCCTACAGTAGACATAGTGAATGGCGATAAACATGGCGGATTTTGTAAGAGACGAAGAGGGTGACTTTTCAGACAGTCAAGATCCAGAACCATAACTCTACGAACCAGAGTTTTCAGAAGAGGAGCTGCGTGCTTTGGAAATAGACAGACAAAAGGAGGAGGTTGCGATCGCTCAACAGCCTGAGGACGTGAGGACACAAACTGGTGGTGTGAGTGTGGGAATATGCCAGCCTATGCTGACTGAAATAGAGTATCTGTGCTGTGGCGAGATGGACAAGGTACTGCCATCGATGACCAGGCTCAACGTGTCAGATCAAGATGTGGTGCCCGCAGTTGTGTCTCAGCTACCGAGGATTTCTCTGCATTGATCCATCCTGCAGTCCTCGACTTTTTTGAGAAGTCATCCTCTTTGTCTCTCACAAAATACGCCATATTCATCGCCATTCACTATGTCTACTGTAGGAAAAATAGCCAACTAATATTCACGCCGGTATGTTGACGGAAGTTGGGGGATTTCAGGTGTTGCGTGATATCTCTGCGCCCAAGTAGCAGTGCTTCGCCTGTGCTTCACCGCAATATAGTCCCAAGTCAATATCTGCCTAGGAAATCGCCTAGTCTTAAAGGAACACGCCTTTTTGGGACTTTAGCTTATTCACCGTATCCCCCAGAGTTAGATAAGTCCATAAATATCTTTTTCATCTCCGTGCGTGCCGTAACTGTCTGACGCACCCACCGCTAGCCTAGCTTAGCACAAATACTGGAGGTAAACGGCTCCAGCTAGCATACTGCTCCCAATAAGTGACAAAATAACGCCAACATTTTCCTATTTACATGTTGTGATTTGTATAGTCACAGAGTGTACAAATAACAAGGTCACATGAGACACAGCCATCTTTTAACCATATAAATACTGGGAACTATATTCTCAGAGGGCGAAGCACTGCTACTTCTATGGAGTGATTTGCTCGCAGCACCTGAGAAGCCCTGTGGTGAGGAGCAGAGAGTTTGCTCAGAGCTGCGGTAATCACTCCACAGAAGTAGCAGTGCTTCGCCTTCTGAGAATATAGTTCCCAGTATTTATATGGTTAAAAGATGGCTGTGTCTCATATGACCTTGTTATTTGTACACGCTGTGACTATACAAATCACAACATGTAAATAGGAAAATGTTGGTGTTATTTTGTCACTTATTGGGATTAGTATGCTAACTGGAGCCGTTTACCTCCAGTCTTTGGGCTAAGCTACTGTAGGCTAGTGGTGGGTGCGTCAGACAGAGTTACGGCACGCACGGAGATGAAAAAGTTATGTATGTATCTCACTCTGGGGGATACGGTGAATTAGCTAAAGTCCCCAAAAGTCGGGGGCGGACATGCTATCCGGACATGCTATCCGGCGGCGCTGCCAAACGCGAATAGAGCGTAAAATTCTCGCCTACCGCGTCTAGTTGGACGCTTGAACATTTTGAATCCATTCGCGTGACCAAAGCTAAATTGACGCGTAAAAAGCAAGTGTTTGAAGCGAAATTTACGCGCGTCCGAGGCGAAATCCGCTTCTTGTGGGAGGGGCAAGTGCTAGACGGTTGTCTGTTTGCAAGATGGCTGATGTTGATTGACCTCTAGAGGTGCGTAATTGCGTCTTTACATTGACTTAACATTTAAATCACTCGCACCAGACGTTCTATTCGTGTTTGGTGTGAACGCACCATAAGACAATGCATGCACTGAGACAAAAATACGTTTGCCCACTTATCTAAATATAGAGGAGACAGTGAAAAAACCCTATTTCAAAAAACGGTAGCGTGTTCCTTTAAACTTAAATACAATGTAAGTTGCTTTGGATAAAAGTGTTTGCCAAATGCATGAATGTAAATGTAATGTAAAAAATATATATATTTTGGGTTACCTAATTCTGCATTCGACAAAATGGACAGTAATACTGAAGAAGAGTCTGTTAGCTGTTGTAACTGGGTGATGATTCTTCATAGTCAGCATCCATGTTTTTGCTTAGAGAACAGACTCTCCTGAAACAGACAAAGTCACAGCAGCCTTTTAGTGTTATTATAGTTCACAGAAATAAAATACAATAACAGAACTTATTACTAACAACAACGACATGAGGGGTAAAGATGATGTAAGTTATGCTGTTGTATGGTGTTTATAGTTTTTTAATAAATTAAACAACATTTAAAATATTACTTAGCAAAATTTTGCTATATTGATAATGGTATATTGCTAACCCTTTCCTCCTCCTCCTCCTCCTCCTCAAACGTCAACCTGTTCTGTGTATAAGTGGAGAGCGTCAGCAGTGATGTACAGTCCGGAGGGAATGGCTTCTGCAAATTCAAAATAAAGAACAGAAACTGATGGATGATTATTTAAAAGCACTTTAACACTGCTGCCTGGTAAACCTGTTTTCTCCCCTTCCGTTGGTTTCATCGGCAGTTACATTATATTATGTTTGCCTGCTAAACTAACGCATACTTCAGCTAATTTAGTTGATGTCATCTTACTCACTGGTAGATGTCATCACCATTACGACGGCAATCACAAGAAAAGACTCCAAAACACACCTCCGACATTGCAGACATGATTCAGGCCACAAACTTGAAAATAATTAAAACAAAAGATGTAATTAACAATGGTGTCGCTTAAAGGGTTATTTACTTAAAAAATGAAAATTATGTCACCATTTACTCAGCCTCAACTTGTTCATAACCTGTATTAATTTATTTATTGTGCTGTATACAAAAGAAGATATTTTAAAAAACGTGAGTAACCAAACAATTTTCTGGTCCCCATTGACATATTTTATTATAGATGTCAATGGGGAACAGCAAACTGTTCCATTACCAACATTCTTCAAAATATCTTCTTTTATGTTCAGAAGAAAGAACTTCATGCAGGTTTAGAACAACTTGTGGGCAAGTAAATTATGACAGAATTTCTTTTTGAGGTGCACTATTCCTTTTACTTATTTTTTTCACGTTAGCTCACTGTTAATGTTGATTCATCTGCCTAACTAAGTTGTGATAAATAGGGGACGGAAGTTCACGGAACATACATATGTTATTATTTTTCTCAGTTTAATAAGTTTATTTCGGCTTATTTAGGTGAAGTTAACCTACCAGTTGATGTTATTACCGTTATGACGGCAATGAAAAGGCTCACACACCTCCATCGTTGCAGACTGCAGACATTATACAGATCACAAACCTGAAAATAAATCAAAGCATATACTTGAAAATATTGTTTAAAAACCTCACTTAAACAAGGGGTTCGTCTATCTCGCTTTACCTCAGTATTTCACGACACGTTAGTTCGTTGCGGTTAACGTGTAGCCTGACGACTCCGCCTGGCGAGCTTACGTTAAAGAGGCAGAGATATACACAAACGTTATTGTTATCGTTTTAACTAAAGAATATTTCGGATAATATAGGTGAACTTAGCTTACTTACCAGTTAATATTATCACCGTGACGGAGATCCGGCCGACTGTCAGGAAAAAAAAGGCACCAAAACCATTCCGACGAAAACAAAAAGACAAATCATGTTAGTTTGCTGTTAACATAAATGAAAACATTTGCAAATGTTTGTTTTACATAAAATATAAATAATATACTAACCTTTTTGGAGTTACCGGTACATCTTTTGTCCACATTAACTGCCACTTCAACAATACAGTCAAAAAAATTCAAAAGAAATCTCTCTTGCCATTAGTCAGTTTTTCGCGGGCAAGTTCACTACTGTAAATTGATTTACAGTAGAGAAGAATTACAGTAGTGACCATATATTTTCCCATAATCCTTTGCTGTTTACAGTAACATACTGTATAAACATTTTACAGTATCTTACAGTACATATTACAGTAAAATACTGTTCAAATTACAGAAACCAGTTACAGTGTACCACTTCAAGACTCAAACTCATTCTGACTTCAAACTCATTCTGATATTACAGTTTAATAAAATAAAATAAATAAAGTTGTCCTCCGAAGAGGGGGGGTGGAGGTGGGGAAACAAAAAAAAAAAAAAAGGAGTTGTGTTTTGAACGCATCAGCGAAGCACACTCCAGTGTGATGTGCTTTTCAGCATACTGGGGTTTGGCAGGATTTCCAAATGCCACATTTTTTAACCTTGGGTCCAGCATTGTAGCCAGTGCCAAGGCTCTAAAAGTCTCATACCCTCCACATCTGGAGTGCAGACCTTCTTGCAGATGTGAGCCTATGAGCCAAAACAGGAAAACCATATTAATTATAATAATGACAACAATATGAGAGTTATGGCCAATTACATGCACTGTAAAAAAATGACTGCTAAATTTACAGTAACTTACTGGCAACAATTAGCCAGTAAGTTACTGTGAATACTTTTTACAGTAAAGGTACCGTACTCCCATTTACAGTATTTTGTGTATTCACTGTAAAATCAAAAACAATTAAACACTGTGATTTTAGTTGTATTTACAGTATTGATTGTTTTACTGTAGAAGAAATATTAAATGAAGTTTTATGTAACAAAGTTCGGGAGGAGCATGTTCAGGTAATCAACCAATCAACTCAAGAGGAAGCTGGTATAAATAAAGCTTTTCCTCACCTCCTGTCTCACGACAAGTCTCTCAGCATCCCTCCACCACCCCATCACCTCACACTCGGCTGGGTTTACCCCAGTATAGGGGGAGTACTCTGGGTTTGGGCAAAATTCCGAGCTCGGAGCCCTCCCCCGGACAGCAAGCCAAATACGCATTAATATTACATTTGATTTTATGTATGTGTGAACTCGTGAATTAAATACTGTGATTTTCAATTGCATTTACAGTGCTGGTTTATTTACTGTACAAATAGAAACAGTTAAGCACTGTTTTTTTAATGTATTGTATATGGCAATACAGTACTATTAACAGTAGGTAACAGTTAATCACTGTAAATTCAGTTTCTCACTGTACAATTTAAATACTGTATCACTGTGATTTAATATTAGCCATCATTAATAGAATCACCCATATTCTAAAATATTTCAATTAACTGCAGACAACAAGAAAATTGTTAACAGTTATTTATTTAAGACATTTGGTGAACAGGAATATGACAAAACAGGTACAACATAAGTAAGGGATAGTGGACTTCACGCCATTAGACTATCCAAAGTTAATGCACGTTCTAGGTTGTAATACGGCCACGACGCGCAGTGGGAATCTCATTCTCCTGCCACTTAACAAAGGTCTATGGCCTCTTGCATGCCCTGACCTTGGAGACCCAGAATCCCAGTTGTAGCCCTGAAATTAAAGTAGAAAACACATTAACAATTACATTGATTACAATTTTGTATTGTACCATATGTGATGAGGGTTTAAGATGGTGATGTTGGAGTTGTGTCAAGGTACTTATGCTATTATTATCAAATTATATTGTACCCATATATACACCTATATTATTAATTATATTATTATTATTAAAGCTATTATCAGAACCTCACCTGCATCTAGTCAGTTAGCAGATAGACCTCAGTGAAGTCCCTGATGAAGGAGATTATATGGGGGTTCATGTATGAAGTCTTCCACTTCACCACTCTCCCAGTTGTCTTGCTCATCTGC
Organism: Gila robusta; assembly: GCA_030770095.1. NCBI lineage: Eukaryota > Metazoa > Chordata > Actinopteri > Cypriniformes > Leuciscidae > Gila > Gila robusta. The sequence continues at coordinate 217,263 of JAVALU010002211.1, read as the reverse complement.
TCGTTGGCAGTGCACTTGTTGGAGTCAGGATTAATCCTGACTAAAAACCTATGAACATGAGTATAGGAGTTAGGGGGTGGGACAATATGTACAGTACATGTTAATGAGTAACTGTAAGAGCAATGAAGAATCATATATGAAGGCCAGGTGACAGAGGCATTTCACATCACAACAGGAGTTAGACAAGGCTGTTTACTTTCTCCATTACTATTCCTCTTAGCGGTCGACTAGATCATGTGGAAAGCCACTGACAACAGGCGCAATGGGATCCAATGGACCCTGTTTACACAACTGGACGACCTAGACTTCGCAGATGATATCACATTACTGTCCCAAAAACACCAACACATGCAAGAGAAATTGAGAGAGGTAGAACAGAAGGCAGCTGAGACAGGTCTCCACATTAGCACACAGAAGACCAAAGTGCAAATACAAAGACGCTGGCCAGCTTGATGGTTAACCACCAACCACTAGAGGAAGTCAACTCCATTTACCTGGGAAATGAGGTAGCGAGTGATGGCGGATCAGAAAGGGATGTAAAGAGGAGAATTAGGCAAGGCAAGAGCTGCATTTGGCATGATGGGGGCCATAGAGAGCATGTAACATCACACTCAAGACCAAACTACGGCTATTCAACTCAAGCATAAAAACCATACTCCTCTACAGATCTGAGACGTGGAAAACAACAGAGAACCTCCTGAACAAGCTACAAGTCTCCACCAACCACTGCCTCAGACGTATTCTTAACATCAGAAGGCCTGAAAAAAATAAAGAATAAAGAGCTGTGGAGAAGAGCAAAGCAGCCAGCGATAGAAGTGGAAATAAAGAAACAAAAATGGGGATGGATTGGGCACACATTGCGTAAATCGAAGAATTCCATCACACGCCAAACCCTGCAGTGGAACCCACAGGGTAAACATGGTAGAGGGAGACCAAGAAACACCTGGAGGAGGAGTGTCACAGCTGAGATGGAAAGAGCTGGATACAGATGGCAAGATCTGGAGAAGCTGGCACAGAACATTGTCAGTGGCCTATGCTCCTTCTCGGAATAACCGGCCTAAGTAAGTAAGTAATGAGTAACTGGTTAGCAAATCACAACTGTTTACGGGACATAAACCACTCTGCTTGTTTGTTTTTTCAGGGCAAATCATATTGCCCAGCCATCTACGCATTGCGTCCTCTCAATTTCTCCCAAAGGTTTTTATGTAAAAAGGAATATAGAGTGTACATGTCCTTAGCCCAACAGCCCTTCTGTTCTCTAATAAAGCATTCAAGTTGTAAGGAGGCTTCAGTCTACACCATTTAGATACTCAGATACTTTAACATTTTAAAGGAAGAAGGTGATTTTGAACAGCTTTTCAATTGTCAATTTGTCTTTACATTTCAATCTATGTTTCAATAAAACTATTTAAGATAATAAATACCTCTGAACAAACTCCAGTGTTGTGCAGGCTTCCACCTGATACCCTAGGTTGAATCCATAGTAACATGAGAAGAGAGCGGCCAAGGCAGTGGTGAAGTCAGCCAGTTGAGCACCAGGTGGGATTACCACCCTCCTCTCGATCGACAGCATCCATTTTTTTGCAGTCAGGATTGTCTCTCCTTAGTAAACAGTCATTACAAAAGTTATATTTCATAGCAATACATTATATAAATGATTTGCTACACATAAATGATTGTAAAAACAGGGCAGGGAGCATTCATATCTTCCAAGCAGTGCATTAAGAAGCAGTAACTGGGTTGGTGATAGATAAAGACAAAGGATGACAGAGTACTCCACATAACTTAAGTTTTTGAAGTGACTGTGCTGTTCCTGACTGGTGCAGAGGCAGTGAATGACAAGACACAAACTGCATTCACTAGTGTTTTTCAGACTAGACTTTATTTGCCTGTGCCCTATATATTCAAAGGATTCGTAAACAGTGAATGTGAAACTTACCGAGCATGATGATCCTTGGAGTGATGGGGAGAGACAGCTGGGCCTCTGCGGGAGTGGTAGTTATTTATGAATGCCAGCAAAGATGAGTTACTTTAAACAAGCTAGACAGTATATTATCTCAAGGATAGAAAAACACTTTTTGAAATTTGTGGATAAGGAAGCAATGGGCCATATTTTTTGTTGCTCCGATGGTTTGTAAATATTTACACCCCTTGGAAAAAATGAACTAAGTACCACACTAACCTTATGCCAGGCTACATCAATTTTCTCTTAATTAAAATATTGTGCACACAGTGACTTTACCCAGCATGCTCTACAAAAGAATTGAGATAGAAGCTTGCACCATGTGGGTTATAGTGTAAGGTGAGGTCCATCAATGAAAAAGTGCTCAACCACCAATAACATAAAGGTGTCCTAAAACAATATACCTGGCCTGAAACCCATTGCGTCAAACTATTAACAAACAAACTACAAACACCTAGGAAGACAGGATTGCCAGACACAAACCTGCTTTTACTTTAACCCAAGTACAAGATGCCATTGGAGGCTCGCCAACCTGCAATACAATTTGGGTGGTGTAAAATGTTTCACTCTAATCAGGGAAAATTATTCTGCTCCAATAAATGTGACAATTAATTGTTGAAAACTCTAAATAAAAGATTAGGAACTTACATCAGCAATGAGAAAAAGTGAGTCCTCTTGCTCTTTGGGGGTTCAGCAGGACCTGCATTACACACATATGAGTGAAAGCACAGAATAGTCAGGTGAAAATAAGGTTTGACCAGGGGCGTTGCTAGATCCCTTTTACTGGGGCACGTGCCCCAGTATAAATCTGCTGTGCCCCAGTAAATCTGAAGTTTGAGTTTAACAATTTATTTTATTGTCAGTGTGTTTAATAGAAATTATATTATAGGGTAATAGAAATTATCTATTTGCAAACTCAGTAATAAACCAATCAACGCTTGTAAAAGCAATGCAGTTTAACCGAAAACAGCAGCTGACCACAAAGAAATGAGGGGCCAACAGATCCAATCTCACATCAAGAACAAAATGTCAACCTGGAGCCTTACCGGTTCTCAAGCAACACTGACAGGGAAGATGACCCCTTAGTCTGGTGGAATGCTAAATTTAATTGCACTGGCCAGGAAATATCTTTACATTCCTGCAACCATCAGTTCTCTTACGAGAGGTTCTCTCGTATTGCGTAAGTTGCTTACGCTACGGGTAAAGTCATCTTTTCTCGAGATATTGAAGTAAAAAATTATCCTTAATTTTCCATTTATTGTCAACGCAGTGCAGCAGCCAGCAGACCTAGAGCAGGCTATCTTGCGCACTCATTGGCTGCCCTGCGGCAACTGCTGCAGCCTACCACTGAGCCTCGCGCGTGACGTCGTGCCCTCTACGCGTCACAGCCCGACAAAAGGGGGGGTGGCTTAGCGTATAAAAGTCAGGCTCATCATTTTCATCATCTTCAGCGAATCTCTCCGCATCGCTGGACTCTGAGAGAAGCCTTCCGCCGTTGAAACCAGCAACCAGCACGCAGAGTAAAGCGCCTGAAGAAGCCGGTCGTCTTTGCCACCTTCAGCCTTCCGTGCCTGCTACACTATCCGGCGTCAAGTATCCTTTTCTAAGTGCATTGCCTTCTGTGAGTGTTCGCCGCCGCGACACTCACTCTCTCTCTAAAAGAGAGCGAGGCGTTTGTTTCAAAATGCCTCGCCTTTCCTGTGGCTTGTGCAGAGCCCCGCTCAGCGCCGGAGACCGCCATGTGATTTGCGCCATGTGATTTGCACTCTCTGTGCCCACAAATCAGTGCTCACCCCTACACATAAACACAATGCCCCCCGTGTCTCACACACTCACAGAGCCCACTCTCATAAAGCTGGCAAATGCCGCTCCAGTGCTAGATGTAGAGTATGTGCCCACAAATCTGTGCTCACACCTACTCGCCACCCGCTCTGTTACACGGCCACAACAGCCTCACATCGGCCAAGTTATGAATGTAAGTCACGTGCCCACTCACGAGCGCTCACACTTACTGACAAACACTTCGCCCCAGGCTCTGCTCGCGCGCAATATTATCACAAAACGTTCCCCATTCATAGCATTCGGGACGCCACAAGTGATACAGCCAGCCACTGCTGTCAGCGAGCCGCCGTATCTGAGATCCGAGGGCGCGCGCGCCCCGCACACACCTCCGGTTCAGTTTCCTGAGCCCACGAAGTGCGGCGATCGGAACCCGGAGTCCATTCTGCCCCTAGCTGTACAGGCTTTTACAGCCGCTATTTTCTCGTACCCAAGAAGGACGGAACTCTAAGACCTATCTTAGATCTGAGATATTTGAACAAAGCTCTCATGAGAAGGCCGTTCAAAATGCTCACGACCAGACAAATTCTCGCGCAAGTTCGCCCGAGGGACTGGTTTATCTCTCTCGATCTGAAAGATGCATACTTTCAGATTCCGATAGTCCCCCGTCACAGGCCATTCTTGAGATTCGCCTTCGACGGTCGGGTATATCAATACACCGTCCTCCCGTTCGGCCTGTCTTTGGCACCCCGTACATTTACGAAGTACATGGACGCGGCTCTCGCCCCCTTGAGAGAACAAGGGTTGCGAATTCTGAACTATTTGGACGATTGGCTGATTTTAGCACAGTCAGAGATAGAACTGTTATCTCACAGAACAGTGCTCCTCAGTCATCTGGAAAGCCTGGGTCTCACGGTCAACTGGACCAAGAGCTCATTATTGCCCAGTCAGTCAGTTTCCTTTCTAGGAATAGAACTGGACTCTGTGGCTATGACGGCCCGTTTATCAACACAGCGCGCGCCGTGTTCGACACCTGGCAGCATCTTTCCAGGAGGGCAGCATCGAAAACATTCTTTGTTTCTCTGAAAACATTCCAGAGGTTGCTGGGCTGTATGGCATAGGCTGCGGCTGTGCTTCAGCTGGGCCTGCTGCGCATGCGCCCGATACAATGCTGGTTGAACGCCCAAGTGCCTCACCAGGCTTGGGTTTTAGGCAGCAGACGGATCAGAGTGACTCAGAGCTGCGTTTTGGCTCTGCAGCCCTGGTTAGCGGCCGACTGGTACCAGCGGGGGGTGACAATGGGAGCTGTCTCACACCGAAAGGTCATCTCGACGGACGCCTCCAACTTAGGATCGTCAGACCAAGAGAGACGCTTCCACATAAACTGTCTGGAGATGATAGCGGTCGAGAACGCGCTCAAGCGCTTCCTCCCGTTCATATGGGACCACCATGTGCTAGTCCGCTCGGACAACATGTCTGAGGTGTCCTACATAAACCGTCAGGGCGGTGTCAGATCCAGAAGTCTCTGCCATCTGACAGAACGCCTTCTCGTATGGTCTCAGCACATCCTGCGCTCGCTGAGAGCTGCGCATGTGCCAGGCCACTTGAACGACGGCCCAGACAAACTATCCAGGAACTACGTTCCCCCAGGGGAATGGTCCCTGCACCCCCAAACAGGCAGTTGCAGCGTTCACTGAGTCGACGCGCGACCCCCGTCGGTTCCCATGTGGGACCTTTCCTTGGTCCTAGAGGCCCTGAAAGCTTTCCCCTTTGAACCGATAGACTCTGTGGACCTAAAGTACCTCTCGCTCAAAACCGGTTTTCTGACAGCTCTGTCATCAGTCAAACGTGTGGGGGATTTACACGCGTTATCTGTTACCGCTGCGTGTCTTGAGTTCAGGCCAAATGACTCTAAAGTCATCCTCAATCCAAGGCATGGCTATGTCCCAAAAGTGTTGGGCAACCCCCTCAGAGCGCAGGTCATTTCTCTATCGGCTCTGCCATCATCCGATAGTGAGAGCGATGTTAATCTCCTCTGCCCCGTCAGGGCGCTGAGGGTTTACATTACGCGCTCCGCCCCTTTCAGGCGCTTGGAACAGCTCTTTGTCCCGTTTGGTGGGCGCACCAAGGGTCTCGCCGCCTCGAAACAGAGCCTGTCCAGATGGATAGTGGAAGCTATCGCATCTGCTTATGTGTCTAAAGGTCTGCAATGCCCCTTGGGAATTAGGGCTCATTCCACTAGAGGCGTGGCCTCGTCGTGGGCTTGGTCCAGCGGGATTTCCATTCAGGACATTTGTGAGGCAGCAGGCTGGGCCTCTCCGTCCACATTTGTTAGGTTTTATAACCTGGAAGTTCCCGCCCAGCAGGCTAGACTTCTGTCAGTATGAGCGGTGTGTATGTCCTGCCCAGATCTTATCATGCGCAGACTATTCTCATGCGACCTTAGCTCTCCTGGTTGAGCTGCACTGTATGGTGAATATTTGTATAGACCGGCAATGCCGCTCTGTATGCCCTGTATGTGCTTATAAACATGTGCTGGCCCGCATTGCTGGCCACCTGATTCCCACTTATCTATGTTCCCCGGGAATCCCTGGGACTCATGAAGTGGATGCTTGGCACGCATGGCATTGACAATGGGTTCCCGTAGCGTAAGCAACTTACGCAATACGAGAGAACCTCTCGTAAGAGAACGTACTCGGTTACATACGTAACCTCGGTTCTCTCTAGAAGAGGGAACGAGTATTGCGTAACCTGACCGTGCAGGCGCCACGAGCGATTTTCGCTTCAGTCGATGAAAACCAGTGACGCAGCCTCCGAGCCTGACTTTTATACGCTGAGCCAACCCCCTTTTGTCGGGCTGTCGTCAGAGGGCGCGACATCACGCGCGACACTCAGTGGTAGGCTGCAGCAGTTGCCGCAGGGCAGCCAATGAGCGCGCAAGATAGCCTGCTCTAGGTCTGCTGGCTGCTGCACTGCGTTGACAATAAATGGAAAATTAAGGATAATTTTTGGCTTCAATATCTCGAGAAAATATGACTTTCCCCGTAGCGTAAGCAACTTACGCAATACTCGTTCCCTCTTCTAGAGAGAACCGAGGTTACGTATGTAACCAAGTACGTTTCCCTTCTGAAAGGTTTTTAAGCACAGGGAGCAACATTGTCGTCATTCTGAACTGAAGCCACAAAATGTTGATAGGCTAGTGTTTCTTGATCTTTAAATAGGTCTAGTCTGGCATAATACCTTTGAATGTTGTCAGTGTTTAATGGCAATTTTTGTATTTATTTATTAAAATATTACTTTTTATTGGATTGGTTTAAATTAATTTATTGAAGCAAAGAGTATTATCTAGTATTTTAATGATATCTTATTTGGTAACCTAATGTTCAGGATTTGTAAAAAAAGTTCTTCAGAATCATGAGAGAATCATCTTTATTGTAAGCAAAAAAATGTGACACTAATTTTATCCAGAATCGTGCAGCTCTTCTAAAAGGCTAAGTTCAGATAGCACACGTACGTCTCCAAGATGTCTGTTAAAAAGCAGTTCATCTGGAAAGCATCTGCTGTGTACAAACATCTGATAAACATCTTTAAAAAGTCAGTTTTACATCTAAATCCTAAACATCTTTTAAAAAATCTAAATGACTATTTAACATCTGACAGGAAATGTCTTAGAGACGTATTGCAGATGAGCAAACACTTGGAAAATACATCTTACAGATGAAAACATGCTCATCAAATTGACGTCTCCGATATGTGTGCTTTAAGTGCCCTTGTCAGTTTGGGACATTTTTTTGTACAGCCTCACACAAACACTTTGGGTCAATCAATGCAGAGAAACTTTTTATTTATTTATTAATGGTGCAACATGACTAGAGAAAACTGATAAAAGGATTAAATTTTTGCCTAAACTTAAGAAATTAGTTTTTTAGTGGTGCCACTCTGTCGATCCAACTGTCCATGGGACGGAATACAAAAATGCTGAAGTTCAATCTTTAGTTTTAACAAGCCCTGGAGCTGTCAAAAGTCCACAAGGGGACACATAATAACATGTTGTTCTTCATCTTTTGTTGACAAATAAACAGCGATATTTGGGTGTAGGTAACGTACACATTGTTCATTTACATAGCATACAATATACAGACATTGTAACAGCTGATTGACAATCCTTAAGATTATCTGCTTAAGCTCAGCATTTCTGCAACCATTAAGCCATTCAAAAAAAAAAAAAAAAACTGAATAAAATTTAATATAAACTATAAATAAAATATAAACTATAGCACTTTCACCAAAAACGGCAAAACGGTGAACAAAACTAACCAACACTCAAAACCTGCTACATGTCAAAACAAAAAGGTATGGCCAAAACTATTATAACTATTTTCTATTATCAATTAGGCTATTATGATAACTTTATTATTATTATTAAGTTTAGTCATTAATTTACAAAACATAGACATTTCTTATAATTATTGCAATTCAACTAGTTCAATCTCAAAGTTAAATTTAACATCACACTAATTCTGTTTAAAAACTTAACCATGATCCAAAATTCACAAATGGCACATTCACTAATGTAAAACACAGCTCAAAACTTGAACAGCATTATTTTCAATATCAACCAACATTTTAACTGTCAACTGTGGCTGTCAATGTCACTGTACAATACTACAGATACAATAAAAGTTAAAGTTACCAAGTGAACAATTTCATCTCAAATGTTTAATATTTTTGTATGCCTATTTTTTCCTCATCAAATACTAAAAAAAAAAAATATTTTGCAATCCCCACACCCCAAAACTTCACCTATGATTTAGATCACTTACATGATTGATTGTTATCAGGATGTGAAGAGAGTTTCAACCAGTGTAACAAAAAGTGTTTATAAAAAAAAAGCCTACCCTACCTTTAATGCTAAATACTAAAGCACCATGTTTTATGATGAACAGAGGCGGAACAGCTTTCCAGTTCGTTGCAAATAAAGAAAAGGCTGCAAAAAACCAGTCAACACATAACAAATAAAAGCAGGAAACCAATTATCAATAATATCCTGTTTAGTTATAATGATAGATAATCCTGTGATAATAAATGGGACATTTTGGATAATCATATTCACTGTTGTTATCAGAATAAGAAAAAATGCTCTTTTCTTCATGTGTTTTTTTCCCTCTCTCTCTCCTGGTCCTGACTGCTTCAGAGCTCTGAGAACAGCCACAAGACAAAACAATTGGATGGAGAGGAAGAGGAGGAACACTGTTGAGAAATACCATACATATGCCTCTATGTTGACTGATGCTAAAATAAAGATGCATAATAAACAAGAACTAAGAGTGATTATCCAGGCCGCAGTGCAACAGATCACTCTATATCTGAGAGGTTTGTACTTCAGAAAGGTTACAGGATGAACCACTGCCAGGTAACGCTCAACACACATCAGACACTGAAACAAAGGACGACCAGTGATGCCTAGTCCTTGCAAAAAATTTGTTAATATATTGAAAAGTGAAGAAAAGTATGACAGTAGACCAAACACCGCATTGATACTGTTACCAATCTCACAAACAGAGAGATTGAGGTTGAAGAACTCTGATGCAACGCCACTTCCTGTTCCTGTGACAATGAGCCATATAATATAGGAGTGTGTAGGAAGACCAAAAAGGAAGTAGATGCTGTATGCACACATTTCCAGACTGTTCAATAGTCTAATATCAGTTGTGGAGTTTGTGGATGCTCCAGGTGCGGTGAAGTTCCCTGTAGAGATATTCATCCTCTCAGCTCAGGAAGTAGCAAATTATGTTTAAAGGATATTGCAACTGTGGCATACAGGAAGAGAGAAGGATAAATGTATTTCAGACTACTCGAGAGTTAACTGAAAAGTAAAGGTTTCCAAATAGTGTGTAATTCAACTTAATTCTAAAGAAACATTCCAGAATTTTAACATTTGGGTAATGCAGGTCACCACTGTGGGTCATTCAGCACTATACAATACCTAAAAATATGACTAACATAAGTGTAACAAAATCCAATATTACATCACTTGAACATGAAAAATATTTCATGATTTTTTTTTTCTCTTCCAGAGCCTATGTTTACATGAGCAATCCGATCAGTTCTACATAATGGCTCACAAATCTATTTTAAAATCTATCTCATAAGACAAGTCTCAGTCCTGTATTATTTAATATCAAAACCATATTATGTGTTCATAATCCTTATACAATATATTATAATTGCAGCAAAATGTTGACTATTATTGAATTGAAAACAACAAAATTAATCAAAAGTTTATCACCTGAAGGGTGAATGTCCAGTCTCTCTCTCTGTATACATCTCTGTGCTGTGTTTTATAGACTGACTTCACAGACTGACTGACACAAGAATATATGTGCATAACTTCATCTGCTATTCATCACATGAAACACCAGATATGCAAATTGTAAAAGTAAAGTAAAAAAATGAAATAATAATAAAATAATAATAATGAAAAAGACAGTTTTAATAAAATTTAATTTTAATGCTTACTATACTTTATTTACATTCATGCAGTAAATGACAATTTTGACAACCACACAATGTGAGATAATGCACTGAATAAAGGCAGGGACCCGTATGAAAAGTATCTCAATACAATCTTAAAAATAAAAAAAGTAATGGAAAGGTTCCATGGGTGATAGAGATAAAGAACATTCAACATCCATTGAACCTTTCCATTACACAAAATGTTCTTTATTGTGTAAAAAATATTGTTTAGATTTTTTAAATGTTCTTCACACTAAGAAAAATGAGTTATTTTAAGAACTGTTTACTGAAAGTTTATTTGTGGGGAACCAAAAATGGTTATTCTATAAACCCCCTTTTGGAACCTTTATTTTTAAGAGTGAGTATTTCTCTTTGGAGAACAACTTTGCTTTACAACCATGTTTTATGTTTTGAAATTTTATCAGACATGACTGGCTTATGTTGAATCAAGATTTAAATCGTTTACCAAGTAATATTTAAATAACATTTATAAACTTACAACTTGTAAGGCTGATTTATTTATTTAAAAAAATCAGTCAGCTCAAACAATATTCAATAATCTAAAACTGGCCTCACAGGTGCAATACATTTAACTCCTGCAATGCAAATTCTTAGAGTGATAAGTGTGTGTGTGATAGGATTTCAAGTTTAAAGAAACAATCGCTTCTGTTAAATGGAAAAAAAGGCAACACTGCTTTATCAGTGAAGAAGTGTATTGGAACAACAAATAACAACTATATAAAACAGAGTTAATGTGAATCTCTCTAAATAACGTAGCCTCATTCATTTAAACAAAGTAACTTACTATTTTTCCTGCCAAAGACGTAAAAAATAAAAATGTTCAGTAATTTAACTTAAGATTGAATAATTGATGGAGAGCAAAGACAGGAGAGTTTTCCAGTCCGGCGCAGATAAAGAACAGGCTGAACAAAACCAGCCAGTATATAACAAATAAAACCAAAAGAAAAAAGTTCCTTAATAAAGTGTTGCATCAAAATGAGACAGAATCCTGATATAATAAATGGCATATAGATAATAATCATGCTAACAGTAGTAATTAATATAAGATAAAATGCTCTTCTCTTTATGTGGTTTTCCTCCTTTATATTTCTCTCTCTCTCTCCTGGTCCTGACTGCTTCAGAGCTCTGAGAACAGCCACAAGACAAAACAACTGGATGAAGAAGAAGAAGAGGAACTGCAGTAAAAAGAACCACGTTTGCACAATAATGTTTTGTGAGATTGCAATAAATAAACTATAGAAACAGGATCCAAGAGTGATTATCCAGGCCGCAGTGCAGCAGATCACTCTATATCTGAGAGGTTTGTACTTCAGAAAGGTTACAGGATGAACCACTGCCAGGTAACGCTCAACACAGATCAGACACTGAAACAGAGGACGGCCAGTGATGCCTAGTCCTATTAACAAATATGTTAATGCCTTAAGATGTGAAAACCAAGTACAACTGTCAAGTATATAGAACAAACAATTTAGACAGTTGCCAAGCTCACAAACAGAGAGATTGAGGTTGAAGAACTCTGATGCAACTCCACTTCCTGTTCCTGTGGCAATGAGCCATATAACATATGAGTGTGTTGGAAGACCAAACAGCAAATTGATGCTGTACAGAAAAATGTCCAGTCTGTTCACTAACCAAAAGGACTGAGTTGTGGAGTTTGTAGATGCTTCAGATGTGGTGAAGTTCACTGTATTATTCATCTCCTCTGTTTTTGTCTTCTCAGTTCAGTAACACAAGAAATACGTATTAAAAAAATATGGCAACTGTGATCAACAGGAAGAGAGAAGTAGAACTGTAATTCAGACTGTATGAAAAAAGGTTTTCAAACAGTGTGTAATTCTATTTAATTATAAATATTAGGAACAATTCAATATTAAATGTCTAACATTCACAGGTTGTTTTAATGCAAGTTACTTTCACTGTGAGTAATTCTGCACCACACAACACCTAAATAACCGAATTGCAATTCAATATTAAATGACTTAAGAACATGAAATTATTATTTTAATAAAACAAAAAATGTGTTTTACTTACATAGGTTTCTAATCCGATTAAAGTCCCCATAAATATTTCCCCTTAAAAAAATTAACAAGTAGATCTCAACAATCACCTAAAGAGGTGAATATTCAGTCTCTCTGGATCTATTTAAATCTGTGCTGTTTTGTAGACTGACTTCAAAATAACAGCTGTCATGTGCATGAACAAGAAATAAAAATATTACCAGATATGGAAATATTTTAAGTAAACATGAACTAGAAGAAGATGGATAGCCTTATGAGTAAACATAGGGAAAAATCTTAGTTCTAAGTAGAAAATTGCATGTTGAATGCTTACAACACCTCAATTACATTAATGCACAAACCAGCACATTTTTGGGACCATCTTTAAAAGTACACTATGTAACTTTCGACCCTCTAGCAGTTATAAAACAAAAACTGCATGCAGTTTGTGGAAGAACATTGTTTTGGTTGTGCTTTGGCTCTGCGTGACTGTGCAGATGAGTATGTTTATCCTACTGCTCATAAAACATTCACTACAAGGCTTAAGAGATATAGCAGTAATATATCCCTATACACAATTTCCCCTGAAGACCAACTCACTATGTCTAAAATGATAAACGTTCATAATAGGCTTACCAAAGGGAATCAGGGTAAGACAAAACACATTTTGGAAGAAGTATAGATGATGTATTGACTTATTTTTAGTTCACCTAAAAATAAAAATTCTGTCATTAATTACTCACCCTCATGCCGTTCCAAACCCGTAAGACTTTCGTTCATCTTCGGAACACAAATAAAGATCTTACTGATGAAATCGGAGAGCTTTCTGTCCCTCCATCGACAGCTACGCAACTACCAATTTCAATCCCCAGAAAGGTAGTAATCTATGGCCCTGTCCCAAATGGCGCACTTCATGCGGACTTTCGGTCTCGTGGACTAAATTGCGCGTGCTCGCCGAGTCTACGAGTCCGTAGGCCGTCCCATTTAGCATTTTAACGCTCTGAAGTGTGCTCAGCAGCGCCCCCTTTGTACCCTTGAAGCGGTCTTCCGCGAAGCCCGCATAGATGCAGGCTCCACGCACTTTAACTACCCAGGAATCCTTGCGAAATGCCAATCAGAAAACGGATGGGAGGAGATTTCGCTCACGCACTGTTAACATGGCTTTATGATATAGGCGTACATTTTACCAGTTGTTACTTACAGTTTATACAAACATTATCGACCAGTGGTTGATATATCAAACATAATAATAGCGTGTTAAATAATACGATCGCATTATGATTCATTACATAAATAGAACCGAATGTCATGGCTTTACTGAGTCATATAAACGTAGTATGAATATTGAAACCTATACATTTTTCTTAAACTCATTTACATTTTAATTTTGTGTTAAAATTGAACATTATGTATTATTATGTACAACTGTATTGATCATTTACATAACCATGACATCTATTCTAATGCCCAGGTGGCATATACAATTATAGAACTGTAAAAGCAGGCTGTGTAGTTCACATGGACATAAGATTTGGGAAAATAAAATAAATCCTGTTCTCGATGCTAAAGACTGTAATTTTTAATGATATTTGTGATATTTTTCTAATAAAGGGACTGATGAGATGACCTTTAAGTTTATTCAGCTTCGACGTCTGAGCTGAGACCTTCTTCCTGTTTCCGGCGTGATGATCGAGTCTGTCCCAAAAATACCTCTCAATGCGCCCTCGCGGACTCGCGCTAAGGGCCCTATAGGTCTGCACTACATGACGTCACCGAAGTGTGGACTCTGAGGAAGTCCACAAGTCCGGAGTGTGCCATTTGGGACAGGGCCTATGTGACTCCACAGTGGTTTGACCTCAATTTTCTGAAGTGCATTGTTGGCACAAAAAAAAAAAAATTACCACTTTATTTACAAAATATGCATGCGTTCACGCATAAACTGCTCTCTAGTCAACTCAACACGCATGTATCTTGGTGCTCTCATGAACGATTCATATTTTGTATAAAGGAAAAAAAGGTAAATTATTATTTATTTATTTTTTGTGGAGTTTGTTGATGTTTCAGGTGTGGTGAAGTTCACTGTTATTCATCTCCTCATTTCAGAAAAGCAAGAAATATACATATAGCTAGAAATTGCTTTCAACAGGAAGAGAGAAGTGAACATGTATTTCAGCAGTGTGAAACAATAAGATGTTGTTCTTTTATCATCCAATGAGTTATTATATTTCCCTCATAATGGCTCATGATTCTACCATTTCCACCCACACATTTAAAAGATGTACCACATACAAAAAGTAGATCTCATCCCTGTTTACCACATTACAAACCCTTACAGAGTTTAGGTATACTTATAAATAAATTTCAAGTATACTAATATCAGTGTACTAGTAGTATACTGTAAGTGTACTATTTCAATACTATTTGGGACTAATGTATGGGATGATTATAGTATCAAAATGATTAACACGTGCAAGCACACTTATCAATGAATTGATACATGTTGCAGAAATGTTTTATCCATGCCTTTAAACTTGCGTGTGCAAAATTCAAAATTGAATGAATGTGAAGCAATTTGTACAAATAGAGAAATTTTTGTAAATACAAATGTTTTCCTTTGTATTAGTGTATCATAATTTGCACATGCAACACAGAAGATGTGCATGTGTGGATCAGGTGACGCGCGTGCATTCATTGACGTCTTTTCTTTGTCGATCTCATTTGATTCATTTGGATTTTGAGATTTTCTTTTCGCGCTTTTTAAGCATTTCACAACCCACACACAAACAACTACAAATGAATAGGCCTGGTGCTAATTATTAATGTGTGCACAACTACCCATCTATTTGACAAATTCACAAATGTGCGTCGCTACATTTAAACTAATACAATACAACTTGTGTGTGCAAAATCCAAAATCACATGAATGTGCAGCATTTTGTACAAATAGAGACATAGTTGTTAATACAAAACCTCGATTTTGTATTAATGTAGGCCAGAATTTGTGCATGCAACAAGTAAGATGTGCATTTGTGGATCAGGTGACACGCGTGCATTCATTGACTCGTTTCTGAGTCGATCCTATTTGATTTATTTGGATTTTGAGACTTTCATTTCGCGGGTTTGGCCTTGCACGATCCACACACACTGTCTGAGAAAACCTGCTACCACTAGATGGCAGTATTCTGCTAAAACAGACAACGGCAGCATAATCAAGCGTTCTTCCGCATTTAAGACGCTTAATGAGAGTGATATTGAAGCACCAAATTTAGTACACAATAATATAGGCCTACCCTATTAATAAAGCATACTTTATAGAGGCAAACAGATAACATCAGATTATGAACAACACCCATAGAAAACCATTATAAAACGCTTAACGTGCAATCGCGCGTTGCATGTTCAGGAAGGTGTATTGGCTACTGAGTTTAAATATCACCGTCTTACTGCATTGACGTTAAGCTTTTTCTTTATAATATGCTCTATGGGAGGAAAACTATATAGCCTACAGACAAGAGACTACATGAACGGCGTTTCAAGTTAATAAAATTTTCCTTCCCGAGCCTGTTAAAAAGAAAAAGCTTAACATGAAATTCTGCAGTTGCGTTTAACTTTGCATGTGAATGGGAGAGCAACCGGTCCGAGAGCGCAGTGAAGTAAGTTTTAGGTTTGATATTCGCCACATTTTATAAAGGGACCATCTGCAAACTCCACTCACAGTCAAAAAAATATAAACGTCCAGTCATTCATTCAAATGAACATACTTCCAAGGCTATATTATAACCTTGGAAGTCTAGCTGTTACTGTATGTCCAGCCAATATCTCGATTGAACAGTGTGCCTACAATTTTTTAAATTACTGTAAATTGTTTTTCTATTCATGTTCCAAAGGTTGTAGTACGTTCCTAGTGATAAGTCAGGTGAAATTTTACATTATTCACCTGTAGTAAGTCACCAAAAACCCGTTTGGTTAATTACAGTAATTTTTATATAAAATAATAATTGTTTACTGTAAATAGGCTACATGAAGGGAGGTATTGGGACAATTTCACCTGTAGTAAGCCAGTCTAGTCACTAGGAACATACTACAACCATTTTGAACATGAAAAAACCCTTTTGGTGAATTACAGTATTTTTCTCCAGAATACAGGCTACATGAAGGGAAGTATTGTCCAAATTTTACTTGTAAGTCAGTCTTACAGAAACCTTCTACGAGCTTTGGAATTTGAAAATGTCTGTTATTACATTTTAAAAGTAATTTGAATTAAAACAAATTATACGTTTTAACCACTGATCTATATAGAATGACATTATATAGCTAGATCAGTGGTTTTAACGCAGTTAGTGGAGGCAGACGTTCCCTTGTGCATCAAGAGCTGTGGTTAGCGCGTCAAAGCATTCTCATGTAGAAATATGCAGCTACAGGCCCGCTACGCCAGTTGATTTTCAATTAATATTTCATGTCGATATACAATGGTTGCATATTGTTAAAACTCATCGTGCTATAGTAAGACTATAGCCTATAACAGTGGCTTAAATTGTCAAGGGAAAACAAATGTAGCTACTGCGAAAATCGTCTTTAATATTTAAAAACAGACATTTTCAAATTCCAAAGCTTGTAGGCCTATACTATGTATACAATGTGCAGTCAGATAAAAATAAGCATATAATATGAACGCAACTGCGAAATTTCACCTTTTTTTAACAGGAGGGAAAATGCCATTAACTTGCGTTCATGTAGTCTCTTGTCTGTAGGCTATATAGTTTTCCTCCCATAGAGCATATTATAAAGAAAAAGCTTAACGTCAATGCAGTAAGACGGTGATATTTAAACTCAGTAGCCTAGCCAATACCGTATTGAACATGCAAGTAATGGTTTTCTATGAGTGTTGTTCATAATCTGATGTTATCTGTTTGCCTCTATAAAGTATGCTTTATTAATAGGGTAGGCCTATATTATTGTGTACTAAATTTGGTGCTTCAATATCACTCTCATTAAGCGTCTTAAATGGGAAGAACTTGATTATGCTGCCGTTGTCTGTTTTAGCAGAATACTGCCATCTAGTGGTAGCAGGTTTTCTCAGACAGTGTGTGTGGATCGTGCAAGGCCAAACCCGCGAAATGAAAGTCTCAAAATCCAAATGAATCAAATAGGATCGACACAGAAACGAGTCAATGAATGCACGCGTGTCACCTGATCCACAAATGCACATCTTACTTGTTGCATGCACAAATTCTGGCCTACATTAATACAAAATCGAGGTTTTGTATTAACTATGTCTCTATTTGTACAAAATGCTGCACATTCATGTGATTTTGGATTTTGCACACACAAGTTGTATTGTATTAGTTTAAATGTAGCGACGCACATTTGTGAATTTGTCAAATAGATGGGTAGTTGTGCACACATTAATAATTAGCACCAGGCCTATTCATTTGTAGTTGTTTGTGTGTGGGTTGTGAAATGCTTAAAAAGCGCGAAAAGAAAGTCTCAAAATCCAAATGAATCAAATGAGATCGACAAAGAAAAGACGTCAATGAATGCACGCGCGTCACCTGATCCACACATGCACATCTTCTGTGTTGCATGTGCAAATTATGATACACTAATACAAAGGAAAACATTTGTATTCACAAAAATGTCTCTATTTGTACAAATTGCTTCACATTCATTCAATTTTGAATTTTGCACACGCAAGTTTAAAGGCATGGATAAAACATTTCTGCAACATGTATCAATTCATTGATAAGTGTGCTTGCACGTGTTAATCATTTTGATACTATAATCATCCCATAAGGGTTTGGTTTAGGGTTAGTTACTTGTAATTATGCATAATTTACTGTTATTACTAAGTACATCTAGTAACGTGTATCTACATCACCTTAAAATAAAGTGTTACCAAAATTCATCACCAGAAGAGTGAATATACAGTCGCTCTGTGTGTTTTGTAAACTGACTTTACAGCTGCCACAATGTGCTTGATTTCATCTGCTACACATGAAACATCAGAAATGCAAATATTACAATTTGAAAAACACTTTTCATATTATTATCTGTGTAAACAGGACTAGAATTTTTTTATTCAAAATTCAAATTCACTGTATGTGAAATCTGCAACCTGGTCTGACTGGAAAATATATATTTTTTTTTTTAGCAAAACTCCAAACATGTACCTAAATGTTTGGCTGTTTACAGTCAGAATCAACACTAGTGGCTGTAAATCACTAACAATGTCCTTTTCAAACAAATTCTCAATTGATAAACTTCTCTTTTTGTTGCTTGCACAATAAACCTCTAAAACACTATTTATACTGCATTTTAATGTTTGAATCACAACAACAACCCCATATAAGATTTTTCTGATGCAATAAATTGCTCAGTCTCTGCATAAATGTTAATTCAAGTTCTTCATCTTCATTAGGCTATATACAAGTTATATAACTGATAATTTGCTATTCAATAGCAAAACAGCTAGGAGTTCAATTATTAAACTAATAGGCCACAAAAATACTGAACATTTGAAAACAGTTCATATTTAAAAATGTTTAAAAAATACAAAGTTCTGTCTTGAAACTCTATATAGTGCAGGCTGGATAAGTCAATCTGCCTGCAATCACATCGTTCTCTACAGCTGATTGGTTCCTGTTGCATCAGCAGCCAATGAGCTTGCTGCTCAACTTTCAAATACTTGGTCAGCGCTTTCAGAAACTCTCTATCTTCCCCTGCTCCACCTGTATACTATACAGATAATGCATGTATGTTATATTGTGCAACAGCAGCATGTCTTACATGCTCACAGCCGCATGTGTCAGCATTTGGCCAGGGTTTTTCCGGTTTTGGCCACTAGAGGCCCCCATGGTGCCTTTTGTCTGATCCAGTTATTATTTGCACCTGTGCCTTGTTTCCCTTGTATGTATTTAAACCCTTAGCTTTCCTTAGTTCTTTGCTCTGTGTTTCAATGTTAGCACCCAGCCTCAGTGAAGTTGTGAAACGTTTGTGGCTCCAGTTGGATTCTCTTGTGGTACTCTGTTTTGGTACTCATTTATTATTTGGATTATCTTTTGATGCTTTTTTCTGCTGTACCTTCTTACCTTGTGGATTTACATTTTGACTTGGTGAATTACTTTTTTTTTTCTTGGAATAATTTTTGACATTGAGGATTTATATTTTTTGCTTGAAGATCTTTACTTTTTTCATTATTAAACCACCGTCTCTAGTACTGCTGTGTCTGCCTCATCTTCTGGGTTCTGTTGACTACTAGTGGCTCAGTTTGCAAAGTGACTGTTTATCACACCCGGAGACCAGAGTTCGTGACCGGGTCCTGACAGAATGTCTGTGTATGTATTGGCAGTAGCAAGTCCTGTACTTTCCCTGCAGTAGCAGCAATATCAGTGAGCATATCTGCAATGTATTGAGGTCCTAGGCCATTGAATGATTTATATACTAGTAATAATACTTTAAAATCAATCCTAAATGTAACTGGGAGCCAGTGTAAAGACCTGAGGACTGGTGTGATATGTTCATATTTTCTGGTTCTGCTCAGAATCCTGGCAGCAGCGTTCTGTATGAGCTGCAATTGTCTTATGGTCTTTTTGGGAAGGCTAGTGAGGAGTCCATTTCAATAATCCACCCTGCAGGTGATGAAAGCTAGCCTGGCAAGCCAGTTCCACATCAAGATGTTAGGTCTGGGAATTCACCATTGTCATGCCTCAATCCGAGGGGCGGATTGAGCTTCTCTTTCAAATTCCCTCTGCAGGCAATAGGATAGCGATACAACCAACCAGAGCAACGAACGGTTGTGGCTGAGTAAGTCGCATGCGTTTTCCCACCAGCAGAGCTAGTTGATACAGTATATTAAACTTTTGCCATATCCGGTCAGCAAAACTGCGAACACATCTTCCTTTTTTAAGAATGACTTAAGTGCTGTTCTTTGTTCTTTTCTCAAAGAAAAGCTTAACTCCAAGTCCTCCAGAGTCGTGGCCAAAGCCGATTTGAAAGACCGCTGTTCGCCAGCAGTAGCTCCAGCATCTTCTTTGTTTTCAAGTAGCAGGGAATTCACGCAGAACTGTCACAACTCTGCCGTCATTATGTTAAGCCCGCCCACGAACTCTATACATGATGTGATTGGTCTGAATAGGGTTTGTTTTTTTCCAGCTTGAAAGCTAACGGAGTTGCTAGACTATCCTGGCTGCAAAATAAATTTTGCTGCCGCTAGGGTGCGTCTAGATTTCTAGGCTAGATGAAAGCTTGACTGGAAACAAAGCATCTTGCAATATTTTTCAGATGGTAGTATGCTGATTTAGTTATTGCTTTGACATGACTACTGAAACTAAGGTCTGACACTAGAGTCACACCAAGATTCCTGACTTGATGTTTAGTTGTTTGACCCCTAGAGTGAAGGTATGCATTCACCTTGAGAACTTCATCTTTGTTTCCAAACGCAATGACTTCAGTTTTGTCTTTTTTTAACTGAAGAAAGTTTTGGCACATCCAACTGTTTACTTCATCAATGCATTGGCACAGGGAGTCAATGGGGCTGTAATCGTTAGGTGATAGGGCTAAGTAGATATGCGTGTCATCTGCATAGCTGTGGTAAGCAATTTGGTTCGTTTTCATTATTTGGCTCGGTGGGAGCATGTACAGGTTGCATAGAAGTGGCGCAAGAATTGAGCCTTGAGGGACTCCGCATGTCATGGATGTCCATTCAGACTTATGGTCTCCTATACTCACTTCCTATACTCCCTTCTAAGTATGACCTGAACCATTTTAGGACTATCCCAGAAACCCTGGCCCAGTTTTCTAGCCTGTCAAGAAGTATGTTGTGATCGACAGTCTCAAATGCAGCACTGAGGTCGAGTAGTACCAGTACTGATAATTTCCCTGTATCAGTATTTAAGCGAATATCGTTTTTTATCTTTATGAGTGCTGTCTCTATGTGATGCGGTCGGAAACCTGATTGAAAATTTTCTAAGTATTCATTCTAGCTTAAGAATTTGTTCAGCTGATTGAAGACAACTTTTTCAATGATCTTGTCTATGAAAGGAAGATTTGAGATTGGTCTACAGTTGCTTAATATGGTCTTATCCAGATTGCTCCTTTTCAATACAGAACAAACTACATAAAATAAGATATTATTATATGTTGCATTAGATATGAGAGTGAAATTTGAAGAAATTGTCATATGATGTGAGAAAGTTCAGCAGTTTAAGGCAATTTTGCGACCCTCGATATGGAAAAGGTCAGACTTGGTCATTTATTAGGGCTATGTGTTTTATTGGACAAACAAATGGCAGACTGTTACAACCTGTGTAAATAGTAACAACGTGTATTTGTACTTAAGAAATCAAAAGTAAATTTAAAAAAGGTAAGTTTGTGTTTAAATTCTGAGCCTCTTTATAGTATGATTTAAGAATATTTTTCAGATGCTATGAGCAAAAGAGACAGAACAATTTTCCAGTGCGGTGCAGAAAACGAACAGGTGGAACAAATCCAGCTAGCACGTAACAAAACACACCAGGGACCCAAAGAGGCAAAATAATCTGTTCCATCAAAATGTCAAAGAATCCATTTGGAGAACACAGACCATTTAGACGCGTAGAACCGTCTCGTAGAGGGAGCTCTGGACTGCGTAATCGTGTTCATAACCCCTTCTGGCAAGACAATGGATATCCGTTGATTAACCATATGTGCAGAGACCAGCGCTCTGGATGGGGATGCCAGATTGAGCCGCGGGCTTGAGAGAGGAGATCTCTCCTCACCGGAATCGGCCAAGGGGCTGTGCGTGACTGCCGCGTCAGCTCCGGGAACCAGATTTGGTTCTCCCATCGCGGGGCTATAAGGAGCACCGAGTGGCGCGTTTCCCTGATTCTCTTGATTACCTGTGGCAACAATGAGACCGGAGGGAAAGCATAAAGTGGGCGGCTGGGCAAGATTTGGGCCAGCACATACCTCGTTCTTTGAAAAGAACATCGGGCAGTGAGCGTTGTCTTTTGACGCATACAGGTCGACTTCTGCTTTGCCAAAAAGGCGCCATAGCAACTGGACTGTCTGGGGGTGCAGGGACCATTCCCCTGGGGGAACGTTGTCCCTGGACAGTTTGTCTGGGCCGTCGTTCAGGTGGCCTGGCACCTGCGCAGCTCTCAGCGAGCGCAGTAAGTGCTGAGACCATACGAGGAGGCGTTCCGTCAGATCGCAGAGATTCCTGGATCTGACACCGCCCTGACGGTTCACGTATGACACCACAGGTTGTCCGAGCGGACTAGAATGTGGTGGTCTCGTATGAACGGGAGAAAGTGCTTCAGCGAGTTCTCGACCGCTATCATCTCCAGACAGTTTATGTGAAGGCATTTCTCTCGGTCTGACCACAGGCCGAAGACCGGTCTGCCCTCGAAGAGAGCGCCCCAACCTAAGTTGGAGGCGTCCATCGAGATGACCTTTTGGTATGAGACGGCACCCATCGTCACCCCCCGCTGGTTGCAGTCGGCCGCTAACCAGGGCTGCAGAGCTGAAACGCAGCTCTGAGTCACTCTGATTCGTCTGCAGCCGAAAGCCCAAGCTCGGTGAGGCACCCGAGCATTCAACCAGCGTTGTAGCGGGCGCATGCGCAGTAGGCCCAGCTGAAGCACTGCTGCAGCTGATGCCATACAGCCCAAGTGACGCTGCCCTTCTGGAAAGATGCGGCCAGGTGTCGAACACGGCGCACGCGCGCTGTGTCGATAAACGAGCCGTCATAGCCACAGAGTCCAGTTCTATCCCCAGAAAGGAAACTGACTGACTGGGCAGTAATGAGCTCTTGGTCCAGTTGACCGTGAGACCCAGGCTTTCCAGATGACTGAGGAGCACTGTTCTGTGAGATAAGAGTTCTATCTCTGACTGTGCCAGAATCAGCCAATCGTCCAAATAGTTCAGAATCCGCATGCCCTGATTTCTCAAGGGGGCGAGATCCGCATCCATGCACTTCGTAAATGTACGGGGTGCTAAAGACAGGCCGAATGGGAGGACGGTGTATTGATATACCTGACCGTCGAAGGCGAATCTCAAGAATGGCCTGTGACGGGGTATTATCTGAATCTGAAAGTAGGCGTCTTTCAGATCGAGAGAGATACACCAGTCCCTCGGGCGAATTTGCGCGAGAATTTGTCTGCTCGTGAGCATTTTGAACGGTCTTGAGAGCTTTGTTCAAATATCTCAGATCTAAGATAGGTCTGAGAGCTCCGTCCTTCTTGGGTACGAGAAAATAGCGTTTGTAAAAGCCTGACTCGCTCAGAGAAGGAGGTACCGGTTCTATGGCCCCTTTGGCTATTTCTAGCAGAATGCTAGAGTAGATGCGCTACTTACGCTTTCACTTTCGTTGCGGTCCGTGCTCGAAAGCGCGGTGGACGGCGAGCGAATTGTAGCGAATAGCCCTGTCTTATTGTGCTCAGCATCCATTCTGGTGGTCCGGCCGCAGCGGGACTTTTCCTCCTTGTTGCTGCTAGGAGGAATTCGCATGCTCGGATTTCAGTGAGATTTTAGGCCGAGGACCTCGTGGGGGAGGCGGCCTGTGACGGCTGGACGAGCGCGATCTAGGGTGGCCGCCCTGTTGTCGCTGCGAAGGAGGAGGCTGGGCTGGACGCTGGCTAGTGCTTCGCGCAGGTCACATGAGCGGCCTGCAGTTGAGCTAGAGCGTCGAGGCAGGAAGAGGTTCATGGCCTGCGAGGTCTTTTGTACTTCGGAATTAACCGCTGGACCGAAGAGACCTGTAGGGGAGAGCGGCGCGTTGAGAAACGCGGCGTGCTCGGATTCCCTCATATCAGCGAGCGTCAGCCAGAGGTGAGAGCGCGAGGGCTGCATGTTCCGGGCCCAGGCAGAGAGCGCAGATCACATGGCGGTCTCCAGCGCTGAGCGGGGCTCGGCACGAGCCACAGGAAGTGCGAGACATTTTGAGAAAAACGTCTCGTGCTCTTTTAGACAGAAGTGTGTGTCGCGGCGGCGAACACGCACAGCAGAGGAAAGGATACTGTAGCCGGATAGCGTAGCAGGCACGGATGGCTGAAGGCGGCGAAGTCGGCCGACTTCTTCAGACGCTCTCCTCTGCTTGCAAGTTACTGGTTTCGACGGCAGCGGCTTCTCTCAGGATCCAGCGATGCGAAGAGCTTCGCTGAAAAGATGAAAATCAGGGAAGCAGCCACCGAGCCTCTCTTTTATACGCTAAGCCACACCCATTCTGGCGGGCTGTGATGCGTAGAGGGCGCGACGTCACCCAGGCTCAGTGGTAGGCTGCTGCAGTAGCCGCAGGGCAGCCAATGAGCACGCTAGACAGCCTGCTCTAGGTCTGCTAGCTGCTGCACTGCATTGACAATAAATACAAAATTAAGGATAATTTTTGGCTTCAAATCTCGAGAAAAGATGACTTTACCCGTAGCGTAAGCAACTTACGCAATACGAGAGAACCTCTCGTAAGAGAACTGTAGTTACAATAAAAGCTAAAACATAATCAATCTGCCAAAACTATCTTTATAAATCCAAAGACTTTCACAGGTGGAATATTTTGCTATATGTAAATGTTTCCAAAAATGTATATTTTATATATATATATGAAAATAATTCATTTGTTTAATTTGAAATTAAAAGAAATGGCAACTTACAAATTCCCATCCATTAATAAAAATGATCAAATAGAAAAATAAGGATAAGTCATTTGTAATGTATCACAATTGCAGGTTTTATGGGGAACAGAGGCAGGAGAGTTTTCTAGCCCGGTTCAGATAAAGAATGGGCTGCACAAAACCACCCAGAATAAAACAAATAATGCCAACGGATAAAGGTTCATCAGCATTTAGTGTCAGCACGTACAAAAATCCTGAGAGAGTAAATGGCATATATATAATAGCCATGCTCACGGTAGTTATTAGAATGAAATGTAATGCTCTTTTCTTCATGGGGTTTTCCTCCTCTCTCTCTCTCCCTCTCTCTCCTGGTCCTAACTGCTTCAGAGCTCTGAGAACAGCCACAAGACAAAACAACTGGATGCAGAAGAAGAGGAAGAACTCAAACGTGTTAATGCATGTATAAATATAAAAGTGAAGTAAGACTAAAGTAAGCATGCAGCACAAACAGGAGCCAAGAGTGATTATCCACGCAATAGTGCAGCAGATCACTCTATATCTGAGAGGTTTGAACTTCAGAAAGGTTACAGGATGAACCACTGCCAGGTAACGCTCAACACAGATCAGACACTGAAACAGAGGACGACCAGTGATGGCAAATCCTATTAAAAAATATGCTACGTTTGTTAGACTTGAAAGCCAAGGAAAATAAGTAAGTACAGAGAACAAAGAGTTCAGACAGCTAACAATCTCACAAACAGAGAGATTGAGGTTGAAGAATCCTGATGCGACTCCACTTTCTGTTCCTGTGATGATGAGCCATATAACATATGAGTGTGTAGGAAGACCAAACAGGAAATTGATGCTGTGTACAACATGCCTCACACTGGTCAGTAGCCCACTGAACTGGAGGATGGAGTTTGTAGAAACAGCAGATGTGAAGTTCACTGTGAAGTTATTCATTTTCTCTCTGTCTGTCTTCTCTGCGCAGAAGATCACCAAACAAATGTTTAATTTCTAGATCAAGATCTATAGGGACAAAAATAAAGGGTGTGTTATGTAAAATTAACCATTTGGTTCAGGGCCAACCAGTTGAGGAGAACATGTGTTGTTTATTATAACAAGTTGACCGCGTCATAATCCATCCCTGATGTTTTTATTTTTGCGTACCTGAGCGAACTTACCATTTAAATGACAAAATCGTGCGGGAAAATGTCATGGATTTGCTGGACCTGTGTGTCCCCTGTTACGGCTCCCCTGCATTAAAGTGTAAAAAGTAATGTCACAACTGAAATTATTAATGGCTTGTATAAAATGCTGAGGATCACAAAGCATTAAAATGCTCTTTTAAATGGTTTTATATCAACAGGGTAGATAACATGGGCCACAGTTCTTTCAAGCACAACTGTCAAGAATGCTTACGACAAATTCAACATAAAAGGCAACTTAATCTTATACATTTTAGAACTAAAAACCTTCACGAAATTTAGAATAGAAGTGAATCAAAATAAAAACATGTCAACAAAAGTAAATTTTGAAAGCAGGTTTTCAATACATGTCTGTCAAAGTAAAAACATTGTAAAGATTCTATTAAAACAACAACCTTCACATTCATATAGAAAATCTGAGTTAAATCTTTATCACCTGAAGAGTGAATGTCCAGTCTCTCTGGATGTGTATAAATCTCTGTGCTGTGTTTTGTAGACTGACTTCACAGCTGTCACAGAATATATGACTATATATAATGCAAATATATAAAGTAAACAAATATAAGGTTCAAAAAGACTAAAGAATTTGACTAAACTGAACAGGTTTCAACTGACTTGAATTATTCAACATTTAACTAACTGACACACTTATCTTCAGTACTAAGGATGACAACAACAATCTTATTTCTAATAGGGTAGAAACAGTTGGGGGTGCTTCTCAATACTCAAATGGATGCATCTTCATTTCCTTGTTCCTCTGTCCCCAGAAACCAATCCAAGTTAGCCACCTTGAAGGACATCTCAATTCTCTAATTGCACTGTGAGGAGTGAGGGAACTTCCAGAGAATCTATGAGTGAGGATGCACAGGTATATCTATATTAAAATTCTACTCCCCTTTCACATCTATCACAATAATTTTAACTTATGTTTTACCTCTGCAGTTTAAATAAACCATACATCATAAATATTTCAACACGGCATCTTGTTTTATTAATATTAATTATGAATTTATTAAAAAAACAAACTTTAACAACAGGAGGGCAGATCCCTTGAGCACAGCTGATGACGCTTTGAAGTGACGCTTGAGTGGTCAGTGCACTAATCAGGGAGTCAGCTATTTTAAGGGCTGTCTCAATCGCAAAATCCTTCCAGTGCACTGGAATGTTTCCTCCATAAAAATATTCCCACAAGGATCCCTTACCCGAAATTACATCACATTTCTGGTACACGAAACATAAATGTACGAGCCAACTCAATAAATATAATGACACGCAAAAGAAGATTTGAAAATACAAAATGCATTTTTATTATATGTCAGCATAAACACATCACTAAAAAGGCAGTGAAAATATCTAGTTAGTGTGAATGCTTCAAGCATTCACACTATTGAAATCCAAATCTTTATTATTATTCCGTATTCTTCCGTGGTCGCTTTCTTCTCCTCTCTACTTTGTGCTACAAAAACCATTCAACTATCAAAATGTTCAGCTTTTAAATGACTTGTGTGCTATTACTTTTCTTTTTGATGTGACTTTCAGATTTCTTCAAAATTAATATTAAAAACCATAAAAATCCCATTGACTTTCATTGCAACATGTTCAAATTGAGCCAAGACTACGGTGGCCCAGTAGTGTACAACACAAAAACTCAAATCTAAACTCCCTGAAGCCCTAGACTCAATTAAGCTACCATTCTATATGTACTAATGAACTTATCTATCTATCTATCTATCTATCTATCTATCTATCTATCTATCTATCTATCTATCTATCTATCTATCTATCTATCTATCTATCTATCTATCTATCTTTCTTTCTTTCTTTCTAACTAATCTATCTTTCTTTCTTTCTATCTAATCTATCTTTCTTTCTAACTAATCTATCTTTCTTTCTTTCTAACTAATCTATCTATCTTTCTTTCTTTCTAACTAATCTTTCTTTCTTTCATTCTTTCTTTCTTTCTTTTTTTTACCTAATCTTTCTTTCTTTCTTCCTAATCTTTCTTTCTACCTAATCTATCTTTCTTTCTTTCTTTCTCTCTCTCTTTCTCTCTACCTAATCTTTCTTTCTTTCTCTTTCTTTCTTTCTTACTTTCTAATCTTTCTTTCTTTCTTTCTTTCTTTCTCTTTCTTTCTAATCTTTCTTTCTTTCTAACTAATCTATCTTTCTTTCTTTCGAACTAATCTATCTTTCTTTCTTTCTAACGAATCTATCTTTTTTCTTTCTCTCTAACTAATCCATCTTTCTTTCTTTCTAACTAATCCATCTTTCTTTCTTTCTAACTAATCCTTCTTTATTTTTCTTTCTTTCTTTCTTTCTTTCTTTCTTTTTTCTACCTAATCTTTCTTTCTCTTTCTACCTAATCTTTCTTTCTACCTAATCTATCTATCTATCTATCTATCTATCTTTCTTTCTCTTTCTTTCTTTCTTTCTTTCTTTCTTTCTTTCTCTTTCTACCTAATCTTTCTTTCTACCTAATCTATCTTTCTTTCTTTCTATCCAATCTATCTTTCTTTCTAACTAATCTATCTTTCTAACTAATCTATCTTTCTTTCTTTCTAACTACTCTATCTATCTTTCTTTCTTTCTAAATAATCTTTCTTTCTTTCTTTCTTTTTTCTACCTAATCTTTCTTTCTTTCTTTCTTTCTAATATTTCTTTCTTTCTTTCTAACTAATCTATCTTTCTTTCGAACTAATCTATCTATCTTTCTTTCTAACGAATCTATCTTTTTTCTTTCTCTCTAACTAATCCATCTTTCTTTCTTTCTAACTAATCCATCTTTCTTTCTTTCTAACTAATCCATCTTTATTTTTCTTTCTTTCTTTCTTTCTTTCTTTCTTTTTCTACCTAATCTTTCTTTCTCTTTCTACCTAATCTTTCTTTCTTTCTACCTAATCTTTCTTTCTACCTAATCTATCTATCTTTCTTTATTTCTTTCTTTCTCTTTCTACCTAATCTTTCTTTCTACCTAATCTATCTTTCTTTCTTTCTATCTAATCTATCTTTCTTTCTAACTAATCTATCTTTCTAACTAATCTATCTTTCTTTCTTTCTAACTAATCTTTCTTTCTTTCTCTTTCTTTCTTTCTAACTAATCTATCTATCTTTCTTTCTTTCTAACTAATCTTTCTTTCTTTCTCTTTCTTTCTTTCTACCTAATCTATCTTTCTTTCTTTCTTTCTCTCTCTCTCTACCCATTCTTTCTTTCTTTCTTTCTTTCTTTCTTTCTTTCTTTCTTTCTTTCTTTCTACCTAATCTTTCTTTATTTCTTTCTTTCTTTCTTTCTTTCTCTACCTAATCTTTCTTTCTTTCTACCTAATCTTTCTTTCTACCTAATCTATCTTTCTTTCTTTCTTTCTCTCTCTCTTTCTCTCTACCTAATCTTTCTTTCTTTCTGACTACCATTAAAAGAGATCAAAGGGATATCTCAGGATATAAGTGTCATAGAAACATGAGGGTGGGCTCGTTTGACTCGGGCCAGCAAACAGCCAATCCTGAATCACCTCAACACTTACTGGCCACGCCCCAGCAACCATTGTCGAGCACCTTAGCAACCAAAATCCAAAGAGGGATATCTTCCATTCTGAATGTCACAGAGGCATGGGAGTTGGTTTATATCATTTATACTTACAAGCAGCCTTTGGAGTTTCATGATTGGCAGCTGCCAAGCCACTCCCTAGCAACCAAACAGAGTACCCTAGCAACCATTTTGCAAGACCTATATCTCTGCATCAAAACATCGTATAGAGATGGGGGTTGGTTTATACATTCACATTGACTTTGGAGCTTCATGATTGGCAGCTGCCAAGCCACTCCCTAGCAACCAAACAGAGTACCCTAGCAACCGTTTTGCAAGACCTATATCTCTGCATCAAAACATCGTATAGAGATGGGGGTTGGTTTATATCATTCACACTGACAATCAGCCTTTGGAGTTTTATGATTGGCAGCTGCCAAGCCACTCCCTAGCAACCAAAGAGAGTACCCTAGCAACCATTTTGCAAGACCTATATCTCTGCATCAGAACATCGTATAGAGATGGAGGTTGGCTCTTTTGACTCATGCTAGCAAACAGGACTTCCAACATGCTACACATGTTAGCTGTGAATAGCTACATGCTAATGGCGATTAGGTAAGTGCTAAATCATGCCAAGAAATGTTAAGAATACCCTATCAACTGCCTAGCAACGCCCTAGCAACCACCCAGAATTCCCTAGCAACCACCCAGAACACCCTAGCAACCGCCTAGCAACCACCAAGCAACACCCTAGCAACCATCCAGAATACCTTAGCAACCACCTAGCAACCACCCAGAACACCCTAGCAACCACCTAGCAACACCCTAGCAACCATCCAGAATACCTTAGCAACCGCCTAGCAACCACCCAGAACACCCTAGCAACCGCCTAGCAACTACCCAGAACACCTTAGCAACCGCCTAGCAACCACCCAGAACACCCTAGCAACCACCTAGCAACACCCTAGCAACCATCCAGAATACCTTAGCAACCAGCTAGCAACACCCTAGTAACCACCCAGAATACCCTAGCAACCACCTAGCAACCGCCTATCAACCACCCAGAACACCCTAGCAACCACCTAGCAACCACCCAGAACACCCTAGCAACCGCCTATCAACAACCTAGCAACCATCCAGAATACCTTAGCAACCACCTAGCAACACCATAGCAACCACCCAGAACAGCCTAGCAACCGCCTATCAACAATCTAGCAACCATCCAGAATACCTTAGCAACCACCTAGCAACACCATAGCAACCACCCAGAATACCCTAGCAACCGCCTAGCAACGCCCTAGCAACCAATCTTTCTTTCTTTCTCTTTCTACCTAATCTTTCTTTCTTTCTTTCTTCTTCTTTCTTTCTTCTTCTACCTAATCTTTCTACCTAATCTATCTTTCTTTCTTTCTTTCTCTCTCTCTTTCTCTCTACCTAATCTTTCTTTCTTTCTAATCTTTCTTTCTTTTTTTCTAACTAATCTATCTTTCTTTCTTTCTAACTAATCTATCTATCTTTCTTTCTAACGAATCTATCTTTTTTCTTTCTAACTAATCTATCTTTCTTTCTTTCTAACTAATCTATCTTTCTTTCTTTCTCTCTAACTAATCCATCTTTCTTTCTAACTAATCCATCTTTCTTTCTTTCTAACTAATCCTTCTTTATTTTTCTTTCTTTCTTTCTTGCATTTCAGTTAAGCATTTCAAGCATTCACACGCATGTTCCGCAGGAAATGCAATTTTTCTAGTTTATAATTAATATTCGGTTTAGGGCTGCACAATTAATCGCAATGAATTTGCACGCGATTTGGCAAAGGCTGCGATTATTTTATGTGCAGCTTGTCAGTGCAGTGCGGCTGATCAATAGTAAATGCTGCTCCATCTGAACACCAGAGGGTGCTCTCACGCAGACACGCCAAATATTAGGGGTGTAAATCCGACAGTTCATCACGATACGATACGATATCGATTCTCTCAGCCAGCGAAACGATATTTGCCGATACCTCAAAAAATTCTAAGTAATTCTAAATTACTATTCAATTCGATTCAGGGCTATATTAATCGATTTATCGATATTTAGATATTATGTGCCAAGTTTACACAACCAGTTACGTTTATTAACTCACAAATGCATCCAAAAATATATAACATGAAAGTTTAATTAAACGCTTTGAAAATTGCACACCCTCTCCCAATTGGGACATTTACAAGTTGTTTGTTACAAGTTACAAGTAAAAAAAAAAACATGATTTATGAAATTGAACAAGAACGGAGTTAGCCTATCTGTTTTTGCAAATGAACTATAACAGAAGAGTTCATTTGCAAAAACAGATAACTCTGTTCTTGTTCATTCTCATATATCATGTTTTTTTTTTGTTTTTTTTTATTGTGCATTTGAATATCAATCAAACTGCAGCTGGGTTGTTTTAATGAAGTAATAATAACTAAAAAAAATACAGGTAACATAAAATTATACGTTCATTGAAAGTATTTTTTTATATTTTTGTTTGTGTGTGTGTGTGTGTGTGTGTGTGTGTGTGTGTGTGTGTGTGTGTGTGGCAAAAGCAGATAACTCCACGTTTCATGTTTCAGAGTTAAACAAAGCCAAGTAATTGATACTTAATAAAACACTTGGTTAATCTTTGTAACGTTAATCTCCTCAGCTGACAGACACGTCAAACTTTGTTGTTGTGATTAGCGTACACGCAATACAGAGAGCTTTTCCCTCACCACTAACGTGCTGTTTTAGCAAGATTCCGTGAAAAAGTGTCAGCTTTTATTTTCCTTTTACATCCCTAAGAAGATATCACGGGTTTATCAAGTTAATACAACGCTAATACAACGCTTAGAAAGTAAAGTAAGCAACTGTATTCAATGAAATATCATAATTGCAGGTCTTATGAGGAACAGAGGCAGTTTTCCAGTCCGGTGAAGATAAAGAACAGGCTGAACGAAACCGGCCAGCACATAACATACCAAACCAGGGGTCCAATATGCACGATTATTCTGTTGTGTTAGAATGATACAGAATCCTGTGATAGTATATGGGACATATATAAAAGCCATGGTCACAGTAGTTATTAGAATGAGATGAAACGCACTTCTCTTTATACGGTTTTCCTCCTCTCTCTCTCTCCCTCTCTCTCCTGGTCCTGACTGCTTCAGAGCTCTGAGAACAGCCACAAGACAAAACAACTGGATGGAGAGAAAGAGGAGGAACTGTGTTGAGAAGAACCATATGTGTACATGAATGTTTTCTGAGATTATAATAAATAAACTATAGAAACAGGAGCCAAGAATAATGATCCAGACAACAGTGCAGCAGATCACTCTATATCTGAGAGGTTTGAACTTCAGAAAGGTTACAGGATGAACTACTGCCAGGTAACGCTCAACACACATCAGACACTGAAAAAGAGGACGACCAGTGTGAATAAGTCCTTGTAGAAACAGCGGTAACAATGAGAGACTTGAAAAGTACATTGGCAGTATAGAGAGCAAACCATTCAGACAGGTA
This sequence comes from Gila robusta, assembly GCA_030770095.1. Taxonomy (NCBI): domain Eukaryota; kingdom Metazoa; phylum Chordata; class Actinopteri; order Cypriniformes; family Leuciscidae; genus Gila; species Gila robusta. Next base: position 184,159 of record JAVALU010002211.1, on the reverse strand, counting down.
CCAATCTCACAAACAGAGAGATTGAGGTTAAAGAACGCTGATGCAACTCCACTTCCTGTTCCTGTGACGATGATCCATATAACATAGATGTTTGTAGGAGCACCAAACAGGAAATTCATGCTGTGTATGCAGATTTCCACAAAGTCCATTGGCCCAATAGACTGAGTTGTGGAGTTTGTTGATGTTTCAGGTGTGGTGAAGGTCACTGTAGGGTTATTCATCTCCTCTGTATTTATCTTCTCAGTTCAGCTGCTCACAAACCAAACTGTATATAATATTACAACTGTTATCTTTTTCAAGGTGAAATATAATGAACCAGTTAAGTCAATAAGGTAAACATAACATTTAAATACATTCATCCAGTTTACAACATAATACGATTTTGTAATACAAAGTTCATAATATAAACTCAAATAACAAGCACATCATTATTATATGACTTCAAAATATGGTTGTATATATTCAGTAGTATTTATGCTTAGCCTAAATTATTAAACATGTCATTTTCTTTAATATGTACATAAAAAATTATTTACTTCTGTTCAGAAAATAGCTCAGTCCATTTTGACCAATTCTAGCAAAAAACATTAAATGCATCACAAAACATTATTGGATAAACACAATTACACTGTTGGTTGATAGCACTGAGGTTAAAACAAGAAATCAAAAGTTTTTAATCACCTGAAGAGTGAATGTCCAGTCTCTCTGGATGTTTATAGATTTCTGTGCTGTGTTTTGGAGACAATAAGAATTGCATCTGCTACACGTCACATAAAACACAAGATATGCAAATTTTTAGACTGAACTTTTAAGGTTTGAAAAATACAAATAAAAGTGTGTTGTCAATTGTACAGCAATTACTGGTTTGAACAACTGGTCTATTTTTTTAAGAGACAGCACTAAGTATACTGAACATGCATGGGACAAATATCTATTTTTTTCAAAGTTCATAGATTTATATGAAGGCATTAGAAAAAGTGTTATATCTTAGATAATAATGCCTTTCTAGCATATCAACATCATAGGCGACCATTATTATTTATCACCTGACTTTCAACTTTAATTTTGAGGCTGAAAAAAGTGTTGTTATAATATTTTATTTTGACAGCTTAAAACATAATCAATCTGCCAAAACTATCTTTATAAATCCAAAGACTTAGGTGGAACATTTTTCTGTATATACATGTTTGCTATGTAAATGTTTAGTGTCTCAATGAATACATTGACAAAAGTTTTTTTTTTATTTTTTTTTTATTTATTTTTATTTACATATTAGCTCTTTCATTGGACCGTTCAGTGGTCAATCCAAAAAATTGCATGTGGATGCAGGGGTTTAGATAGAGTCATTTTAAAAAAAAATATATATATATTATTGAATGATTAAAAAAAAAAGGTACTCAAACACTTTAAGACTATCTCTGTGGCAAATCTCAATATGGAAAAACGAGACACTAAATCACTGATGAAGTTTTATAGAAAAAAAACATTACAAAATTGTTGCAATCAATTATATCTAAAGAACATACCAACTAAAAAATACTAAAATCTCAAATGACTATATTTAGTATTAAATTAAACAGATAATTAATAACAATTTAAATTAAAGTTATCTAATACAACATTTAGAAAGTAAAGTAACTGGATTTATTGAAAAATTACAATTGCAGGTCTTATGACAGGCAGTTTTCCAGTCCGGTGAAGATAAAGAACAGGCTGAACGAAACCAGCCAGCACATAACATACCAAACCAGGGGTCCAATACGCAGGATTATTCTGTTGTGTAAGAATAATATAGAATCCTGTGATAGTATATGGGACATATATAAAAGCCATGGTCACAGTAGTTATTAGAATGAGATGAAACACTCTTCTCTTTATGTGGCTTTCCTCCACTCTCTCTCTCCCTCTCTCTCCTGGTCCTGACTGCTTCAGAGCTCTGAGAACAGCCACGAGACAAAACAACTGGATGAAGAAGAAGAGGAGGAACCGCAGTGAGAAGAACCATATTTGCACATGAATGTTTTCTGAGATTGCAATAAATAAACTATAGAAACAGGAGCCAAGAATAATGATCCAGACAACAATGCAGCAGATCACTCTATATCTGAGAGGTTTGAACTTCAGAAAGGTTACAGGATGAACTACTGCCAGGTAACGCTCAACACACATCAGACACTGAAACAGAGGATGACCAGTGAGAATTAGTCCTTCTAGAAACACCATTAAAAGTAAGAGATTTGGCAAGTAAATAGTCAGTGTAGAGACTAAACAATTCAGACAGGTACCAATCTCACACACAGAGAGATTGAGGATGAAGAACTCTGATGCAACTCCACTTCCTGTTCCTGTGACAATGAGCCATATAATGTAGGAGTTTGTAGGAAGACCAAACAGGAACTGAATGCAGGTTAGCACCAAGTCCATAGATGTTTCAGGTGTGGTGAAGTTCACCGTAGAGTTATTCATCTCCTCTGTGTTCATCTTCTTATTTCAGCAGCTCACAAACCAAATATAATATAGCAGCTGTGTTTTTTGGAGACCTGTAAATTAACCAGTTAATTCAGACTGACCCAGTAAGGTAAACATAACATTTAAATACATGCTTTCAGTATACAACATAATACACTTATATTGTATTACAAAATTCCTATTTATAATTCGTAACCAGACCACACCATTATTAAATGACTTCACAATATAGTTGCATGTATATTCAGTATTTGTGCTAAGCCTAAATTTATAAGCATGTAATTTTCCTTTCATATATTTCCTTTAGATGTTTCATTTTAGTTATAGCTCAGTATAATCAGTTATAAAGTATAAATCAGTATAAAATATCTCAGTCCCATTTTAATCAATAGCTACAGTATTAAACACATCCCAAAACATTATTGGGACACTGTTGGTTGATATTATTGAGGTTAAAACAACTGAATCAAAAGGGGTTGTTTTTTTTACCTGAAGAGTGAATGTCCAGTTTCTCTGGATGGCAAATACAAGATGGCGCCGCAGACGGCTGCCTCGGTGCGGAGCTCTCCAGCTATTGTGTTGTTTTTGTTCGTTTGTTCTGCGTTTAGTCATTCTTTTCCTATCAGTTTCACCAAAGACGAACTACTGGACATTAGGAAACACACACCAGAAACCTTTTCTACAGTTTTTGATTATTCGGACGTTTTGCTGGACATTCTCGTCGGAGGGGCAGCGGTGTTGTTCAAACGCGCGGTCAGACGCAAACGCGGGAAGCGAGCCGGCGCGCTGGTTAAACTCCGCGAGCGCGGCCTGCGCACTGCACTCCCCAGTATTCATCTCGCGAATCTCCGATCCCTTCCTAACAAAACGGATGAACTTCTTCTCCTCACCCGCACTAATAAGGATTTTTTTAAACTCTGCTGCTCTGTGCTTCACTGAAACCTGGCTGAGTGAAGCCATACCGGACAACGCAATACATCTGCCGGGCTTCCAGCTGTTCCGAGCGGATCGCATCGCGGAGCTAACGGGGAAAACAAGAGGTGGTGGATTGTGTTTCTACATTAACGAAAGTTGGTGTTCAGATGTAACAACACTGAAGAAGATATGCTCTCCTAATTTAGAGGCACATTTCATAAACTGTAAACCCTTCTACTCGCCTCGGGAATTTTCCTCTTTCATTCTCGTGAATGTTTACATCCCTCCAGACGCGTGCGTGAGCGCGGCGCTACAACAGCTAGCTGAACAAATAGCTGAAACGGAACAAAGGTACCCAGACTCTCTTTTAATCATTCTTGGGGATTTTAACAAAGTAAATCTTTCCCGTGAACTACCAAAATACAGACAGCACGTTACATGTCCCACCAGAGACAGTAATATACTGGACCACTGTTACACCACAATAAAAGATGCGTATCACTCCGTTTCACGAGCAGCCTTGGGGCTCTCTGATCACTGTTTGGTTCATCTCATACCGACCTAAAGGCAGAAACTGAAATCAGCTAAACCTGTAATAAGGACTGTAAAAAGATGGACTAATGAAGCAGAGCAGAATCTACAGGCCTTCTTTGATTGCACTGATTGGACTGTTTTTGAAGCTGCTACCAACGATCTGGATGAGCTCACAGATACTGTAACATCATATATAAGTTTCTGTGAGGATACATGCATTCCTACCAGGACATTCTTATCATTTACTAATGATAAACCATGGTTTACTGGGAAACTCAAACACCTTCGTCATGCCAAAGAGGATGCTTACAGAAGTGGGGATAAAATCTTGTATAACCAGGCCAGAAACAGATTGACAAAGGAGATCAGAGTTGCTAAAAGGAACTACTCTGAAAAACTGAAAAAACAGTTTTCATCCAACGACCCATCATCAGTCTGGAATGGCCTGAGGAACATCACCAACTACAAGTCACCATCCCCCCGATCTGTGGACAATCAACACCTGGCTGACAATTTAAATTCATTTTACTGCAGGTTTGAAAAGCCCTCATTCACACCACACACCCGGTCTGATCTGCACTTCACACATTCACCATCACCTCCTGCACTCCCATTACTCCCCCCTCCTGCCATCCTACCTGAGCTTAAGGTCTGTGTGGAGGACGTGAGAAGAGTCTTCAAAAAACAGAAGACTAGGAAAGCCTCAGGCCCAGACGGCATCTCATCTGCTTGTTTAAAAGCCTGCGCTGACCAACTGGCCCCGGTCTTCACGCAGATCTTCAATAGATCATTGGAGCAGTGTGAAGTTCCCTGCTGCTTCAAACGCTCCACTATCATTCCTGTCCCCAAAAAAAACAAAATCACTGGACTTAATGACTACAGACCTGTCGCTCTCACGTCTGTGGTCATGAAGTCGTTTGAAAGACTGGTGTTGGCCCACCTGAAGGACACCACTGGACCCCTGCTGGATCCCTTTCAGTTTGCTTACAGAGCAAACAGGTCTGTGGATGATGCAGTCAACATGGGACTGCATTATATCCTGCAACATCTCGACAGACCAGGGACTTATGCAAGGATCCTCTTTGTCGACTTCAGTTCGGCCTTCAATACCATCATGCCTGGTCTTCTCACAGCCAAACTGACCAAGCTCTCCATACCATCCTCGATCTGTCAGTGGATCACCAGCTTCCTGACGGACCGGCAGCAGCGAGTGAGACTGGGGAAACACACATCCAGGACTTTCACCACCAGCACTGGCGCCCCCCAAGGTTGCGTTCTCTCCCCACTGCTCTTCTCCCTGTACACTAATGACTGCACTTCTAAAGACCCCACTGTCAAGCTCCTGAAATTTGCAGACGACACCACTGTCATCGGTCTCATCCAAAACGGTGACGAGTCTGCTTACAGACTGGAGGTTGAACAGCTGGCTGTCTGGTGCAGTTATAACAACCTTGAGCTGAACACGCTCAAAACAGTGGAGATGATCGTGGACTTCAGGAGGAACAGCCCAGCACTCCCCCCACTCATCATCATGAACAGCACTGTGGAAGCAGTGGAGTCATTCAGGTTCCTGGGCACTATCATCTCTCAGGACCTGAAGTGGGACAATCACATTGACTCCACTGTGAAAAAGGCCCAGCAGAGACTGTACTTCCTTCGCCAGCTGAGGAAGTTCAACTTGCCACAGGAGCTGCTGATTCAGTTCTACTCAGCCGTCATTGAGTCTGTTTTAGGCACTTCCATCACTGTCTGGTTTGGTTCAGCTACCAAATCAGACATCAGGAGACTACAACGGACAGTCCGGACTGCGGAGAGGATTATTGGTGCCCCCCTGCCAACCCTCCAGGACCTGTACTCTTCCAGAGTGTAGAAGAGAGCAGGTAAAATCATCACAGACTCCACTCACCCTGGACACCACTTGTTTGAACTGTTACCGTCAAGACGGCGACTCAGATCACTGGCCACAAGAACATCTCGGCACAGGAACAGTTTCTTCCCACAGGCCATTTCCCTTCTGAACAGTTAACATATCTCCCAAGGCATATGCCTGTAAGTGCAATACTCCCACTGTTTAGTGCAATATCTTAAAAATTCAGGTGATATTTATATTTATATTTATTCATACTACACAAAATACTGTAAATATGTTCATAATCTGTAAATGTTTATTCTGACAAAACCCAACTGTGACCATATATTTTTATAGTATTTTCATATTTTTTATAATTTTATTTGTAGAATTTGTATTACTATTTGTATTACTATTACTTGTTGTATCTGTATTTGTATATGTGCACTGGAAGCTTCAGTACCAAGGAAAATTCCTTGTGTGTGCAAGCACACTTGGCAATAAAGCTCTTTCTGATTCTGATTCTGATAAAGCTCTTTCTGATTCTGATTCTGATAAAGCTCTTTCTGATTCTGATGTCTATATATATCTGTGCTGTGCTTTAGAGACAATAATAATATCTGACCTTGATTTCATCTGCTAAAACAAAACATATGCAAATATTTAGACTGAACTTTAAGGTTCATAACAAATTTTAAAAAATGTGTTATGACAGGATGTCAAGTGTAAAGCAATTATTACTATTTTGCAACCTTATGGACAAGGTGACATTGAGTCTCTGGTGAAGTTTTATTGGATAAATAAAAGACTAGCAACCACTTAAAACAACCATTTCAGTCTGATTCTATTAGTATTCCTAGTTTATTTGAAATAATTTGATCTTCATTCACTTTCATTTAGAAAATGGTGAATTTAAAATAATTTAAGACTTTAGTTTCTTTGGCGGAAATGTGTGGTTTGTAAATTCCACGATAAATACAATGTGTGCTATAGAGACACATTTCATGAGATTGGGTTGGTTCAGAATGCAATGTATCTTATTGTGTTTTCATCTGACTTGACTGACATCCAGTAATTTACATTTAAATTGTGCACCAAGACACATTTTCACAATATTAATCAACTGATCCTTAACTTTAATATTGAGGCTATACATTTGTTCATGCAGTAAATCTTCAATTTACTTTATTATTATTTTTTTTTTTTACTTGAACAGTGTATATTCAGTCTTCTTCTTTTTACATTTGAAACTGGTCAGCACAGGTGCCACTCATTAAACACCTGACATGCAAATTTATTAGACAAGAGCAATTTGTTTGTTTGTTTCTGTGGAGAAAAAAAAGTTAAAATCTGTGTTATGAATGTCAAGTTTAATGCATTAATCTTTGTGTGCAATCCTCAGTATGCAAAATGTATTTACTTTACATTTTCCAAACAAATAAAATGAATCAGACATAAAAAATAAAAAAAAGGATAAATCAAATATCACAATCATGGGATTTAAGGAAAGCCAAGGCATGAGAGTTTTCCAGTCCGTTGCAGATACAGAACAGGCTGAACAAAACCAACCAGCACATAACAAATAAAACACACTGAAAAAGTTTGCTCCATATTATGTTTTGTCAGAATAAAAAAGAATCCAGTGATAGTAAATGGCCATATGATAGCCATGCTCATAGTATTAGAATTATATAAAAAGCTCTTCTTTTAATATGGTTTTCCTGCTCTCTCTCTCCTCTCTCTCTCTCCTCTCTCTCCTGCAGCCCCGACAAGGGTAAATCTCTCATCAGTCTTCCAAGTTCGCATCCAATAATCTCGCACGAATATCCGACATTCTCCGTCGGCGTAAACAAGCTCTCTCATTGCCGTTCCGTATCTCTCCATCACTCCGCGTCAACCCACTCCCCGTTCTCAAAGTCAACTTCAAGAAAGAGCACTCGACGCGCTCTCGTTCGCACGAGCCCAATCAACGGGCCGGGTACGTCGCGACCCGTACCTGGGTCTTGTCATCCCCTCTCCTCAAACCTCACCGCCTCCTGTAGCCCATCGCTCCTCCGATTCTCGTGCGCGCTCGCTCTCCTCCCTCAACATCGAGCTCGACGTTCTGCTCACCGCCTCTCCGGGCCACTCTCTCTCACTCGCTCCACGCCACCCATCTGGTCACTCCCCGTCCCTCCCTGCTCATACGCTACTTGGCGCTCCTACTCTCTACCTCTCTCGAACCGGCCGTCCTCCTTCTCCCTCCACGAACGCTCAATCCCTCCTCCGTCCCGAAGGTCCGGCCTCTCCCGCTCGGAGCCAACTGCGGACCTCGTCGCTCGCCCAACTCCTCTCTTCCGGCAGCCAAAGCCAGGCCACCAGCGCTAGCCAGTCCTCTCTCCCGTCTTTCTCTCGGACCGGCTCTCGCCCACACGGCTCGCCACCCTCACCATCACTCAACCCCCCCACCCCTCGCTCGTCGCTGGCACTACACCTCTCCACGCCGGCCGCTCTAGTCTCTTCGCTGCTCTCCAACACCAAGACTGCACCTCCACCCAGGAACCCGGACCCCTCTCAGCTCTCAGGTCCACATCTCTCATTCAGGCTCCCCTTCCCCGCCCACGACCCCCATGGCTCACTGGCCACTCCCGTCTATTCAATCGAACATCTCTCTCTCCTGAGCTACCCTGCCAAACGCTCCGTCACTTATCGGCACGATTCAAAACCTCTTCAATCGAACTCCATCCCTACCCCGCCCAACCTTCTACCACTCGAACCGCCCGCCCACCAAGACAATACGCCACCCTCCTCTCCGACCCAGTACCAGAAGAGGCTCGTCTGTACCCACGCCCTGACCTACCGTCTCCCCTCTCCTCTCCTCCTTACTCAGACCTCTCCCCCCAGGAATCCTAACTCCCAAGACTTCCTAGCTCATAATCTCCGGTCACAAACGTCGCCTCTCATCTCGCCACTCATTCACCCTCCCCCGGATCGTGTGTCGAGACTCCACATCTCTCCCTCATCGCGCGCTGCTAGAGTCCTCCGTCACTCCGTTCCTCCCCCCCTCTCCTCAAGCGACCGCCCGCGCCTTCGACTCCCATCCCTAGCTCCAGAACACCTACGTCCGATCCACTCCCCTCTCGGAGACTCCTCCAGCTACCCTTCTCTCCTAAACGCATCACTTCTTCATAACCCTCAGCTCTCTGAGCCCTGACAACCTCATCACTCCTTCTCTCGTCAACCGAAACCCGGCTCAACACTACGATGCTTCTCGGGCCTCAATCCCCCCCGGAATCCCCTCACACACGTCGTTACACTCCACGACATGAGGTACTCGACTGCCCGAACTACTAACGCACGGCTCACCAAAGCTAAGCTCGCGTCAAACGAAAACTCCCCCCCCACACCCGCTCTCGACTCCCAACGTCCGGCCCGCTTCAACGCTTCCCCTCTCCACTCTCTGCTCATATTCCAATACTGCTGCTCCTAAGCTAATAGGGACCCTCGCACTCCGTCCGATCGCCTCTCATCCCACTCACACGCACCTTCTCCACTACTCAGCCTCATTCTAAAAGCCATGGGGCACAGTACACTCTCTGTCCGAGGGCACTCGCAGGCCAGCCCTCCCCGCGACAAAGGGGTGACGGAGGATTCGGAAGACGCACATCACCTCTCTCGCACTATATCCGGGGCCCTCCCGAGGAACCACTAGCTCCGCCCAACAAGCCGTGCATACCACCCGCCACCTCCAACCTCGTCCAACCCCACGCCCCCCCGACATCCATCACTGGGTTCCCAGCCTCCGCTCGTCTCGCGGCTGAGCGCCGGCGCAGCACCAGTCCCTGCCCCGGCGCACCGCGCCTTAACACCCCCGCGCGGACCCGGAAACTCGAGCCCCCTCTCCACCACCACACTGGCAGCTCGTTCCTCATCTACTCTCCTCATCTCGGCTCACACGGTCCCCCCCTCCCTCGGTCAGACTCTCTGGATCACCAACTCAACTCTCCTTCGCACCTCCGCCTATCCAACGAGCTGCCACGCGCCCACACCAATTCGCACACCGTACCACTCTCCACCCATCGCATCTCTGATCACTCTCAAACTTCTCATCGTACTCTCATCCCCTCCTCCGACGCAAAACCCAGTCCTCACGGGCGCTCTCAGCACCGGGCCGCGCCTCTCTCCACTCTCTACTCACTCTCTCTACATCTCCTCCTCTCACTCTCTCACATTCTTCGTTCTCCAAGACGCGTCCAATCTCCTCGTCTCTCCTCGCCCTCTCTCCCAGTCTCCTCCCGGGGAGCCCCTCCCACTCCACGGTTCAACTCCTCTCACTCATCTCCGTTCGCTCACCCGCTTCGACCACCCCACGCACCGCCGCCGCCCGCGCAGCCAGCTGACTCGCACCTCCCGGGTCGACCTCTCGAGTCTGCTCGGTCACCGCTCCCGGCTTCCTCCGTCTCTCTCGAGGCATTCTCTCTCCCACCTCTCCTCTCCACTCTCGGCCCCTCACGGGCCTCACCTCCTCCGCATCATGAATGCGCCGTCGTGCGGACTCTCCTCAACCTTCCCAGAACGCTCTCGACAAAATTGGACACGCATACCTCCAAAACAGCTCCCACGCCCAGCGAGGATTCTCTCTCGGCGCCTTCTCGCTAGCCGCACCAGTCCATGGGCCCCTCCCCTCTCCTCTGACCACCACGCCTCGGTCCGGGTCGGCCAGAACCGCCTCCTCTTAGACTCCGCTTACTCTCTCCATAACGATTCCTCCCTCAGTGCACCAAAGCTCCGCGTGCTTCAGTACACAGCCAGGGTACCCATCTATCGTGCGCATCTGTCCACGCGACACCACTCAGCCAACGTCGCTTCCGTCCACTCGAGTTCCACTTCCATCTCCCGTTTTCACCCACGATCTCTCACGGACCGCCGATGCCCCCGACTCCAGACCTCCTGGACACCTCTTCGTCCATACACTCCCCGCTCAACAAAGAGGGCTGGGGGTCACGTAGAGCCTTCGCTCCGAGCCCGCTACGGCTCTCCACTCGCCTCCCTTCTCCCTCCTCGGGAACTCCATCCCCCCTCGACTCGCCATTACACTCGGCTAACTCACGCAGGGGCTCATCCCTGCTCTGGAGGCCATGGACCGTCTCGCGACGGCTCCGCTCAGCCTCTCTGGACTCTCCCCTCCGCTCTCGATATCGCTCCTAGAACGCTCACCCCCTACACACCCTGTACACAGACAGGCTCGCTACTTCGCCCCGGGTACGCTCCGGCGCGCCGGCCGGGATTCACCCGCGCACACCGCGAACCCCGAAGCCCCGCTCTCGGATAACCCCTCCTCCGAAGAGCGCTCCAAACCCCTCTTCCAGCACTCTTCTCGCCTCCTGAATCACACGATCATGTATGCTATGCCCCCACACCCATAGATTCATCACCTTTCTCACTCTCCGGCTCTCGGTCTTCTCGGGCTCCAGACGCTAGCTTCTTCCAGGACCTTAGGAGTCCCTCGGGAACCCCCAAGTAGGCCTTTCTCAAGGGTAACGTCCTCACATCTCTCCCTTCCGTTCGCTCCGCTTCCCCCAGCCTCAGTCTTCAAAAGCCTGCTTTCTCAGGGGGGGAGCTCGTACGCCTACGCTCTGTCTCCGTCCACATCATATACCGTCCGACAAACGACCGACCCCATCGGCCACTACACATGTATCGCAGCTCAGCGGGCGGAGCTCTCCCTGTTCCCACGTGTAGCTCCGTATCACGCTCGCCCACCCTATACATCTCTATATCCTCGCCTCAGCATCATGCGTCTATCAGCGCTTCACCACATCAACCAGGGGCCCGCTCCATCTTCACACATCAGGGCCTCAGCCCGCTCCGTCGAGGGCTCCTTCATCCACTCACCGGTCTCGTGACTCTCCGCCTCATCCCTCGGCCAATTCTCACTCGTAGCATCGCAGCTCTGGAGCCTTCCCAGGAACCACTCGGCCCCGGCGGGCCAGTCTCCGCGCACTTCAGGGCACTCTACTACGAGTCGGCGACCCTCTCTCGAACATCCAACGTTCGTCCGGGCACGGCAGCGTCTAGAGCTCCAGCCTGTCATCTCCAGGCCTCCAGCAGGTGCGCCACCCCACCAGGCCTCTAACTCCGGCTCCGCCAAGCTCTCCCACCGCCGATCTAGGCAACGCGCCTTCGGAGTCCTCCCACGGCTCTATCTCCTCTCGAGTCTTCTTCGGCTCCCTCGCGGTTAAGGACAAGAAGTAGCCTCTCCCGAAGGTCCTATCTCCCGTCGTCCCACTCTCTACTAGTGGACGAACAACCAGCACCCACAAAGGGGGCAAAGGGCTCGAGTCCCAAAAACTCACCACCGCGAACTACCATCCCCCAGTCCCCCTCTGACCCCGAGGCTGCGCCGAACTTCTCTCCCTCATACAATTCGTCCCCTCACTCCCCTCCTAATCAGCAACCGCCCACCACGGATCCTGCTTCCACTCTACCTCTCTCGCCAGCACGCGGTCGCCCGCCCGCGACCCTCGCACACTCCCTCTCACACCTCGCCCGCTACCGCAGTCGCGCCAATCACCGGCTATCTACATGTTCGGCCCCCCCGCCTCCGCTCCCGCCGACGGCACTCCCCTTCCTTGGGCCGGTAAGCTTCTTCCCTTACGATCTCACGGAGTGACAAGTGCTCAGCGTCCATCATCGCCTCCTCTCACTCCCGACCACTCTTTCTCTTCGCCTCGCCGCCCCTCCCGACATCGAAAGATTCCATTCCCCTTCACGTGAACCGCTCCTCCTCACACCCCAAGTACCCTGTGGCTCACCGACGAAGCACAACCTGCCAGGAGAACGAGCATCTGCGACTCGCTCCGTCCCAGGTTCCCGTGTCAACAGGGAGCACTTTCCCTACTTAGACCCCAGAAGCACCCCTCCGAGGCTAAGATCTCAGGTCCTCAAGTCTCCCCACCTCATACAACCCTCCCAGCCCAAACGACGTCTCGTCGCGCTCCTTCAACCTCGCCTCTGTCGGCACCTCACGAAACCTCTCCCTCCTCGAAACATCTCCGAAACGACACACGGCTCCAGGAAAACCACCCTCTCCCGTTCTCAAGTGTAGGACATAACCACCCCTGCGAGCGATCCGCGATCGTCCGCTCTCGATAACACTCGTCTCTCTGCTCCAGCATGCGTTCGCAAGACACTAGACGAGCCGGACCGACCACACGCCCATGCCGTATCGGTACACAAGGTGGGACCGATCACCCCTCCCCCGCCGACATAATTCCGGAACAGCACCGCTAGACACAGACCTCCCGACCCGGAACTGGACGACGCCTCCGGGTCTCTACTCTCACTCCCTCTAAGGAGCCAGGACTCCCTTGCGGCCGCGACAAACTCATCGACGGGGACCGCCAGGTGAAATAGCACTCCAGCGAATATCTCCTCTCTGCTCGCACAGTGACGCAAAACACCTGGCAGAGAGACCTGCCGCCGCTGAGTCCACGCCCAGGCCGGGACAGCCCTCTTCTGGAGGACAGACCAGACATCTCACTAAACCTGGTGACACGGAACGCCGTAGCAGCAATCGAAGGCGTCCTGGCTAGAAAGGACGAGGGCCCCGCTCCACTCGCTATCAGCGATCCGCTCGACCCCCACGGTCTCCCCCAGTCATTACCAAGGGGCACCCTCCTATCCACAGGGCGGGATAAGTTGCGTCCCTCACCCAGAATCCGGGACGCACACCTTTCAAGTAAGCGGCCTGCGGCTCAAAACGTTAGAAATCAGTCCATTGGAAAGCGTGTAACAGGCCCGCGGATTCACACGTAATCCTGTCCCCTCACGGAACGCCCCTCACGCCTCGGCGTCCACTCGGAACCGGTACGTCCAGTACACGTATCGACTTCACCCCCCTGTGAGCACTCAACCTCCGCTGCTCATCACTCTCCCAGCAAGCCCACCGTCGCCCTCAGCTCGGCGTGACAGGCGAGTCGCAAAAACACCACGCCCGAGTACACCCTTTCGTCGTCCTATAGGCAGGCTGCAAAATCCATTCTGTAGTCTCCTCTACTCACCCTCGGCGCACGCTCCCATAGAGAGGGCGCCACGACGTACGGGCCAGCCCCGCGCTCACCACACATCGGATCAACAGTAGGGAGCCTCCACTCAGCGGGCAGGTAGCGATCTCTCCGTGCCCCGCCTCCTGGCAGGCGGAATCAGATACGCACACTGCCGACCACGAAACCATCCGCTGGTGCCCGTACGGTCTCTCCTCCAGCCCAACACCTTAAACTCCACCACGGCGGTCTCATTCGCTCACTTATCACCATCTAGCCGATCTCCAGGGGCATCAGGCCATCAGACTGAAGCGGTCGTGGCTACTCGAACGGGTCTCCAAGGCCCCTCCTATCCTCGATCTCCCAGGGCCTCTTTAGCAAACCCACTCATCCAAGACCTCGCGACATACTGACGTCGGGACGACCTGATCACGCACACCGGGGACGCTCTAATCGAGCGAGCCGAGGGCCCGCGGGGGTCGAGACTCATTCCCCACTACTCCGCGGCCTGCTCGCCGTTCAAAGGAATTAATCGTCTCGGCTCCCTCACTCACCCTCTCAGTCCCCTAAGCCCTTCCATCTCGCGGCTTCTCCTCCGGCCCCGTCCCTCCGGCAGTCTACTCCGACAACTCCGTCCTACGGCAGTGACGAACAGCGTCCCACCTCACAGAACCCCTGTCCAAGAGAGCTCACATGGCGCACCCCCCCCAATCCCCATCTCACGGCCACCGTCGTCTCATAGCCCGATCGAAAGCTCCAAGACTACGGGCCAGAGGACACACCGGGGGCTGGGTTCGCCGACTCGCACTAGCAGCCGGCGTGATCACTCGCCTACCTCAGAGAAATGGGGGGCCTCGAGGCGTCCTAACACGAACCCAGGCTCGGAGATCCGGGGATCCGTTTAAAGAACTGGGTGCAAGCCCACTCCGGCGAGGACGAACCCCCCTCAGAACTACACCGGTCTTCGCAGGACCTCCGAGCGCGCCATCCGCTCTCTCAACTGCCTCCCTCACTCTTCGTCTCTCCCACGATACTCTACACGGTCCTCTCTCCCCAGGACGCGCGCCCACCACTCGCGCCGGAGGCTCTCGACCGACTCCACTCCCAGGGCCTCTCTCCCGCTCAGGAGCTCCAAGGCCAACACATCTCGACTGTCGCGCGACTGCGCTATCTCGAGCAGGTGCACTCACACGGAAATCGCCCCGGATACCACAACTCAACTCCTAGCCGTCCCACGGTTGGCCGACCTGGCAAAATCATTCTCCCCCAGCAGGCGCACGCTCCAGCCCCTCGCCGACGAAAACTTCGACCTGTATACTAAGAACGCACACCAGCACGTCGTCTCGACTCACGGACACGCACGCCCCCGATCTTAGACGACTTAGGGAGCCCCAAGAAGTCCCATCGTCACCCCCACGTTGACCCAGGGCTCACACGGCTCTAACTCGTTGGTCCTAACGGCAAAGGACTCTATGTCGCTCCTGCCAGCCACCCAGTGAGAACCGGGCTCGCCTAGCTCTGCGGGGGAGCCCAAGCCGATCCGAGTCGCCACGCATCCCACGCGCGTCAACACGATGCCACGCGGTAAAACCCCGGCAACCCGGGGCCCTCCGGGAGCCAACGGCTTCACAGAAAGGCTCTGGAACCCACACCCGCTTCGCGGTCGCGGGCCTCGCCTGGCGAAACACAGTCCGACGGTTACACCTCCGCCCCGTGCCCTCCGGCCTCTTCCAGTGGACAGAGGCGGCCACCCCCTATGGCCGGAGGGGTCTCGGATCTCTCCTCGCCACTGTGGTCCCAGGCGCTCACCCGGCTGACCTCATCTGACGGAACCTCGGTCTCTCCGCAGCGCGCACGTGCTCTCAGCGATCACGAGTATCCTAACGTGCTCCTCATGTGGTCTCAACAGGCGTGGGGGGAGCCTCAACAGCGGTTAGGCCCCTCCCCTTTCTCGGTTCCCCTACCGCCCGACCGTTAAAATAGAACACACTCTCCCGTCTCACATTCGGGCAGAGCGACTCCGGTGTCTCCTCGGCAATCCTCGGCCCCGATGGCCGGGTGGCTCGGACCGATCAGACCTGCTATCAAGCGCCGCAATGCTCCGCTCAAAGAATCCTCGCGAAAGCCGGCGATCCTTCTACCAAATCCTTGCCATCATCAGCCACAGACAAACAACCCGGGTCTTCCCTCGCCGGGGTGAGTCCACACACACAGCACCCATGGGAAATGCTAGTAAGTCGGATCCCGCAACTCCTCAGCACCGCACACACCCAGATATGAGGTGGCGCCCGTCCCAACACACATCACACCGGAGTCACATGACAAGGCACCCGAGAACCTAGGCGCTCTGACAGCGTCACTCGACCCGGGGTCAGAAATCGGAACTACCTCTCCCCCGACTAGCTGCACAGTCCCACCTGCAAGACCGAAGAGACCACCCTCAGCTCTCCTCAATCCGCTTCTTCCCCCGGCCAGGGCATCGCCAACTCTCCCATCCAAAGGACACCGGCGGTGAGCAGGCGTCGTCCTCCCCCCGCAAGTCTCCATCCAGGCCTCCGCAGGCTCAATCCGAGGGCAATCCGCGAGCAACCGATGACGCCCGTCAGAACCCTCACCCCACCAAAGCTCTCTAATGGGGCGGTAGCGCAGCGTTGCTGCGACGTTGCTCCCCATAGGCGAATACATAACCTAGCTCGAGGCCATGCAGCTCTCGTCGCTATCGACGTGTCTCGGGGTGTAAAGCAACGCCAGCTTCTCCCTCATTCCCGCGCGGACTCCTTATCGAGTCTCCACGCCGCCACCCTCCGGCGTCACCAAACACGCGCTCCGCCCCCCCGCGCCCCGACACATCGGATCAGTCCCGGGGGGGGGTCACAGAAATGCACCCGGTCGAGGCTACCCCCCGCGTGAACCAGAGCCCTCGAACCTCACAACTCCCCCGGAGCGCCAGAAACTCAACGGGCGGATCACCTGCTCCCTACGCAGTGCCCTAACTACTCCCGCAGCCCACGCGGCCGACAGCCCTCCTCCGCAGCAACCGCCTTGACGCACGGCCGTCTCTCCGGGGCTGCTTCCATTCGCACCCGCTTCATACCACACGCTCCCCTCGTAGGCCGACAAGATTTCCCTCACTGAATATGCTGATTCTACTCTCACCAGGTCATTGCCGGGCCCCTCGAATATCCTCCGGCCTCCGCGGCTCACGCCCACTCGCATCCCCACGGGATCGTCGCGAACATCGCCGCGGAAGACTCCGCGCCCACTCATGTCTAACGTGGCTAACTATCCCAGCCACCAGCCGAGGTTCCCGGCACCCTCCCACCGACACCTCCCCTGGTCGGAGCTGCCAGATACGCCGCTCAGTTCTGACACGTCGCCCCGGGCCGCGCCGGCCCAGGTAGCACCTCCACCGCAGGCAACCTTACTGTCACGTCTACTCCACTTCCTTAAACGTCTCTCGCCTAGCATCGGGGCGGCCGGCCCGAGCCTACTGCTTCGGTCTCTGTACTACCACTCAACTCGTCTCCAATCTATCGAAATCTCTCCTGAGTTTTCCCTTCCCTCATCCCTAACCGTGGAGACTCATGTCCGCTCCTCTACTATCTTTGGGGTGCCGTCGTAACTCGTCGTCTCCCACAGGATACTCCCTTTCCCAGGCATCGAAAAACACCGGAATACTCCGGGCTAGAATCTGAGCATCCCCTCAAGGCTCGGTCAGAGTCTCCTCTCCCCTCTCCGCACATCTCCCTCACAATCTCTCCGGGGCCCTCATCAACAGCGGGCTCGCACCGTGGGCGGTGAACGGTTCACCTTCCCAGTCGTGACTACAATCCCGTGACTACCGGGCAGTCTCGCCGCCAGAGAAGCTATCAAGCCGGTCTTCTACCATATCGTTCCATGTCCTCTCAGACCTCCTCACACAACTTACTCCCCGCCTGATCAACTACCTCTACGATTACCCATCGAATACCTACCCCCTCCTCGACGGCGTCCACCTTCACGCATCGAACCTCTCAACCACAGCACTCCTCGTCTCCAGTCTTCATGCGCGTTGAGGCGTCCACTCTCAACTCCCCCTCATCCACATCCTCCGATTCATTCCCCCCCTCAACTGCCGCCCACCCCTCATCAACCACCAAAGCCTCTCAGTCGTCCAACTTTCTCACACCGAATATTGGCAACGATGACATCTCGATGGACGTAGCGGACGCGCAGTTCGCGGGTGAACGTCAAACGAAGCCGAACTGGAGGGATTCAGAAGAGTCTCGCAATGAACAACTAAGTGCCCCACCGCCTACACCGCGGAACACGTGAACACTCAAGGGATCCGCCACTGCTCCCCCCTCCCCCGCTAGAATACGGCCCACGCCACTATCGGCTAGCTGCGGCTCGGCTGCCTCGACGAAGGGGATTAACCCCCGGCCCCACCCCTCAGCCGAAGCACCCCACCCTTCATCCTCTCGCACTCTCTCCTCATCAGTCTACCCACTCACAGCCTTCTCAAGGCATCTCCAGTAACGTCCTCGGACGCAGAAACCCCAACTCCCGTCGAACCTGCCTACCCTCATTCGTCTCCCACATTTACTAATCCATCCCACCAGCATCTCCTCACGGTCTTACCGCTTCGTTCTCTCCTCCCTCCATTCGCTCCCTACTCCTCACTCACTCTCTCAACCATCCTGTCCTCTCGTCTCCCATTCATTCTCCATAAGACACTAAGCCTCTCTTACTAAGCTGCACTCGATTCCAATGCCTACCCACTACAATCCACAAAGACGCACCTCTAGGGTGTTACGACAATGCTGGAGAGTAGCAGATCCCCTCTCCGTCAGAAATACACATATTCATAATCAAAGTCCGCTCCTCTAACTCAGACTGTTCGTTCAATCTCTTCAGCTGCTCTCACTCTTCCCACCCTCCTGCCACAACACTTCTCTCTCACTACTACTCTTCTCTCTCGTTCTCCTCCTCCATCTGTCGTCTATCTCTCACTCCGTGCTAACTCTCTCGTTCTCACGGCAATCTCACCACCAGTGCTACGTCCCCTTGCTCCTCCTTCCTCTCTCTCTTCAACTCACTCTCTCATCTCTCTCTGCTCTCTCTCCTCTCTTCTCCTTATAACTTTCCAACGTCTCGTCAACTTACTCTCCTCACTATCTCTTCCTACAATCTCTCCATCTCTCAATCACCTGATCTCCCCTCATTCTCTCACTCTCCATCCTCCTCATCCGTACTCTCACGGAACTCTCTCTCTCCTCTCTCAACGCTCTCTCCGACACTCGTCGCGACATCTCTATCTCATTCAAGCACACACTCTCGGCTCCTCCGTCCAGCCCATTCTTCAACTCTCACTTTTCACCTCCCCTCGTCCATCTCTCATCTCATTCTCTTTCATCCATCCGTCTGGCCGCACTGCCCGCCCTCTCTCCCTCTCAATCCCCCCCTCTCACTCCGCTCTCCGCTCTCTTTCCTCGTTCCACCATTCCTAACGGTCTGCCGTCGCCGTCAGCCAGAAGCACAGAACATTCGTCCAGTTCTTCTCTCTCACTCCTACCATCTGCGTAGACGGCTCTCATACTCTCTACTGGCGGCTATCTCTTCTCGTCGATCGGACACGTCCCGGTAATACCGCCTCACGTCTCTCCCCTCGTGCTCTCTCTCGACGACCTCCTCCTTCCTCGCTAACCACTCAATAACCGATGCGTCATCCACACTCTAACCAGGCTCGTCCTCCCTTCTTTCTCTCCTACGGTGGCCCAGCAACGTCCATCTTCGTACCCCGTCGACTCGCAGTTCTCTCTCTCTCTCTCTCTCCTCTCTCTTCTCTCTCCTCTCCTCTCTCCCCTCTCTCTCTCTCTCTCTCTCTTCTCTCATCTCTCTCTCTCTCTCTCCTCTCTCTCTCACTCTCTCTCTCTCTCCTCCTGGTCCTGACTGCTTCAGTGCTCTGAGAACAGCCACACAGTAGAATAGCTGAGTAGAGACAAAGAGTAAGAATTGAAGCGAATTTATGCATACATAAATATAAAAGTCAAAAGATACTAAAATCAACATGCCGCACAAACAAGAACCAAGAGTAATTATCCAGGCCGCAGTGCAGCAGATCACTCTATCTGAGAGGTTTGAACTTCAGAAAGGTTACAGGATGAACCACTGCCAGGTAACGCTCAACACACATCAGACACTGAAACAGAGGACGACCAGTATTGCCTAGTCCTAATAAAAAACATGTTAATAGTGTGTTAAAACCCAAGTACAATCAAGTACAGTGAACAAAGAATTAACACAATACCAATCTCAGAAACAGAGAGATTCAGGATGAAGAACCCTGATGCGACTCCACTTCCTGTTCCTGTGATGATGAGCCATATAATATAGGAGTGGAAGAGCAAAAATCAAATTAATGCTGTACAAACATATGTCTAGACCAGGGGTGCCCAACCCTGCTCCTGCCGATCGACTGTCCTGCACAGTTTATCTCCAACCCTAATTAAACACACCTGCCTTTAATTTTCAAGTGATCCTGAAGACCTTAATTGGTTGCTTCAGATCCTGAAGACCTTAATTGGTTGCTTCAGGTGTGTTTGATTAGGGTTGGAGATGAACTGTGCAGGACAGTCGATCGGCAGGAGCAGGATTGGGCACACCTGGTCTAGACTGTCCAGTAACCCAATAAAATGTGTTGTGGAGTTTGTTGAAGCTTCAGGTGAGGTAAAGTTCACTGTAGAGTTATTCATCTTCTCTTTGGTTGTCGTCTCAGCCCAGTATCTCATAAAGCATATAAATAATACTGAAAAAAGAAAGGTATGCTCATGTTAGATTAATTAATTGGATAATCAGATAATGATTCAATGTCATAGTCCTTTATGATTCAGTCATTTAAAAATAGTTGAAGTTTCCTGACATAATTATTAAGTTATTTATTATTGGACCTCCTGGGAATCGTTCAAAAAAAAAAAAAATTATATTTAGGGTTAATTAATAAATCAATGCATTATACACTCCTGGGCACAAAAAAGGTTGAACACTAAGCTTTCAATTGACTTAACCAAAAATTATTTGTCTAGAAATTTGCAAAAATGTAAGCAAATACACTACTTAAAAAGCCATTGCTGTCTCAGAAAAAAAAAAAAAAAAAAATATATATATATATATATATATATATAGAGAGAGAGAGAGAGAGAGAGAGAGAGAGAGAGAGAGAGAGAGAGAGAGAGAAAATCACAAGCTATAAGAAGATTTTATCACCTGAAGAGTAAATGTCCAGTCTCTCTGGATGTGTAAATCTCTGTGCTGTGTTTTGTAGACTGACTTCACAGCTGTTACAAGAATAGATGTGCATGATTTCATCTGCTAAACGTCACATAAAAAAACAGACATGCAAATATTTCAAATACAAATATTATTCAAATAAAAAATATTGTTCACCAAGGCACATGTCTACAGAAATGAAAAAGATCTATAGAAAAAGGAGAAGAGAACACTTGATATGCAAATAGACCATTACAAAGTTTTGGAGAAAAAAAAAAAAAAAAATTTAATTTTGCGTAGCCTGATAATAGGATGTAAAGTTTAATACACTTATATGTTTCACATCCCTTATTATGATGAAGTTAGCCTAAACTGTTTCTAAATGAACACTTCTGGGACTTTTCACACACCAAAAAGATTGAAGCACCGCACTATGGGTAGCCTAGAAATCTAGACGCACCCTAGCAGCAGCAAATTTTATTTTGCAGCCAGTGTCGTCTAGCAACTCTCCGTTGGCTTGCGAGCTGGAACAAACAAACTCTTGTCAGGCCAATCACATCAAGTATAGAGTCGGTGGGCGGGCTTAACATAATGACGGCAGAGTTGCGACGGTTCCGGGTGAATGTTATGCGGAGCGCCCAGCATTCCAACCGGAAAACAGGTCTAATCATTTCCGCTTTTCACTTCCGTACACATCTGCAGCGGTAGGTGATCTCTGAGGTAACTGTTAATTTTCGCTTATTATAATAAAATTTTATTTCTGATCAAACTTTAGTGTATTTTCTTTAACCCTTTGATGCACAAGCTATGCAAACCCTTCTAATGCACAACATGGGTCTAAAAAGACCCATATTCATTTACTATGTTATTTCATGCATGGCTTGGCTTTTTTTTTTTTTTTTTATCTTTTGAAATCACTTTTTTTCAGCATTTAATATTCCATTTATGAATATTTAAAATATCTTGTTTTCATTTATCACAAATTCATATTTTAATATTTCCTAGGTTTTGTGTTAATACATCAAGTTTACACACATGGGTCAAAAATGACCCATCTATGCAAGCGTGATAAAACAAAGAATAAAGAAAAATTTTTGTTAAAATAACCAATTTTGCAGTTATTTAGATCAACACATTTACTGTAACACTTGAAATATGTTTATTGGCCACTTTGTCGCACATAACACACATATAACCGATAACACTGAAATTGGACTGTAATGTAGTGCAACTGTAGTGAATTGTGGTGAATGTGAATGAATGAAAAAAAAAACTGACAAAATAAAATCACACGGGTACAGCACCATCTTAAATTGCCATCTCAGTGCTTACATGTCTCACAAATGACAACTACACGTTTGTGCTCCTTGCACACAGGCCTGGTGCACTCTTCGATTGGCCCTCCTGCTAATGTCCTCCTGTGGCCGGGTGGTGGCTGTGTTTTAAAAAAAAAATGTATTTTTACATTTATATAGCGCTTTTGTCTGAACTCAAAGTGCTTTATATGGTAGGGGGGAATCTCCTCAACCACAACCAATGTGCAGCATCACCTGGATGATGCGACGGCAGCCATAGTGCCCCAGAACGCCCACCACACACTGGCTTATTGGTGGAGAGGAAGACAGAGTGATGAAGCCAATCAGTGTATATGGGGATGATTAGGAGGCCATGATGATGGACAGAGGCCAATGGGCAAATTTGGCCAGGATGCCGGGGTTAAACCCCTACTCTTTTTCCGAACGACATCCTGGGGTTTTTTGGAGGTGCCCTCCAAGCACCTCTTCATATGGGGCATGATAAGCTGCTCGACCATGCAGCTCCTTGATGAATAGCCGTCGTGCATTGGTCACACCACCCATGTAATCAGGGTGTTGGGCAGTAAAGTTGGTGTAGGTACTGAGGGTGGCAACATCCAGCACATTGTAGTATTGGATAATTTCTGGTTTCTTAACACTGTTATCATCCACTTTTACAATATATACTTGTATACATAATAACGTTCTATTTCAACTTTTATTTTGTTGACCTAGCTAACATTAGATAGAATAGAATATGTCAACAGCAAGCTAGCTAATCGTATTGGACATGTTTCTCTTTCTCACTAATTGATTTCAAGGTCAAGGAAACGTTAGCCTAAACGTTTAAATATTATATCCAGTTGTCTTTTACAAAATATCAAATATTTTCTGTGCCAAAAAATTATAAAATAAGACTTACATGCATACAATCTACAAAAGCAGGGCGTGTTGAGTTGTGAAATGTGTGTCAGGTGAATAGTTTTATGCAGTAAATATGTTCCCACTATTTACAAATATCAAAGGTTCCTATATGGGTCATTTTTGACCCATGTGTGTAAAATTTATGTAGAAATACAAAAACTGTGTCTGTTTATAAAGTAAGAAAGGAAAAATAAACATAATGATTTGTGGAAATCAGAAACAAGATATTTAATGTATACCTGGATTAATAAATGATAAAATACATTTCTTTCAAAGATTCAGCAAAGAAATACTTAGCCATGATTGAAATAACATAGGGAATGAATACGGGTCATTTTAGACCCATGTTGTGCATTAGAAGGGGAGTGACACAAAAATGATTTTTATTCGAAAAATTAAAATAAGGATTTGTAATGACCTAAAACAAGTTAATTGAGGAATACTGAATGATGAAATTAATTTCTTGCAAAGATATAGAAAATGAAAACTCAGTCGGGGCACTTTAGACCCATGTTGTGCATCAAAGGGTTAATTAAAATGTTACGAATGTTGAAATATCAGAAAAGGGAACATCCGAACAGCAGTTTTTGTTGTGTGCCGATCTGCTCTGTGTCAGGAAAAATTAACTCTGGGGTAAGTTTCCACCAGTTCCCAAAGGACGAGTCAGTCAGGGCGATATGGGTCCGAAACATTAGGCGTGATAATTTCGATATAAGGAGACACACCACTGTCTGCAGTCAGCATTTTATGCCTGAAAATATAATTGAAGGGGGCCGATGCCGTTTGAAACCCAGGGCGATTCCGGTGTTGTTAGCCTGGAACAACTTCAGCCTGCCAGTCGCTCGGCCAAGCATGTGGCAGAGGACACAGCGGCAAGGGGAGCATGAGGATGAGGAGCTGATCGATGCCAGCGTGTCTTTGTGGTATCATGACTATGATAGCAGACCAGAACCTTCAGCTCTGGATCTGACCTGCGAGAAAATTGACGCACAGCAGCAGGCTTTCTTAGAGGTACATAAGCGACTGGAGGTGTGAGTGACAAGACTGTCCTAGCCCAGACCTTAAGCAATAGAGAATGGATGTTTTCAATAAAGACATGATCGACACCATTTCTTTTGCACAATTGCACATTGTGTTTGGTCATACTGGTGGTGAGTTAGATGAAGATCAGATTCCATTTAGTGACCAATTTATGCAGAAAACCAAATAATACCAAGGGGTTCACAAACTTCCAAGTAGGACTGTATACCGCTTATCAAAGAATATGCTAAAGCTGAAGCACAAATGTAATGCAGTAACATCATGCACTAAAGCTGAAGCACAAATGTAATGCAGTAACATCATGCACTATGGGAGACATTTTGAAAGTTGATTGCTATTGTGCTGCTCATGCTGTATGGTTACAATCCAACATGGTCTTACAATGCAATTTGATCTTTTTCATAGATTTGCCAGCTACCGCCATTTTCATGCATTTTGGCTGCAGATTGAACCTGCTACTAGGAGAATTGCCTGTGTTGGACAGTCATCGACAACCACAGTTCCTGATACGACTGCTGACCCACCACGTAGACCAGTAGGCATCTGATTGTCTGTGATTTTATGTTGTGAAAATAAAAGAAAAAGACAAGAATTTTAACATTAAATTTGAAGATTTTCGGATGTAGTGCTATGCTATATTATATATTATCTATATTATTATCTATTATCTATATTATCTATATCAGTACTGTTACCACACTGCACATAGCTGTACATACTGTACATATCTGTCGATATGGTTCATACTGAATATCCATACTTATTCTGTTTTTCTTATAATATATTATGTTAATACACTGCATATATCTATATTATTCTTACTACTTTTATAATGTTACTGCTCCTACATTGCGCATATCTGTACATGTTGTTCATACATTGCTCATATTACATAGCCATATTTATTATATATATATATATATATATATATATATATATATATATATTTATTCACATTGCACTTTTCTGCTTTTTTTTTTTTTGCACTTCTGGTTAGACGCAAACTGCATTTCGTTGTCTTTGTACTTGTACTCTGCACAATGACAATAAAGTTGAATCGAATCTAATCTAATGCTGTTACAAACACCTTTGTCTTGTACAATGTACAACAAGTCAATTAATACTTGTCTACCAACAGAGGCGTTGTCTACCGCTGGTTGATGAGTTGTTCCTCTTTTTGGTCTATCTGTCTCTGGGTCTGAAGGAGAAGGATCTAGCGGACCGCTTCAACGTACATCAGTCAACTTTTAGTAGAACAATTAGAACCTGGGCTAATTTTCTGTACACAGTTTTGGGTGCTGTAGGCATTTGGATGTCCCCTGATGCAGTCCGTGCCATGATGCCTAGTGTGTTCAAAAGTTACTCTGACACACAGGTGATAGTAGACTGCACTGAACTAAAATGTCAAACCCCTTCCGCACTGCTTTTGCAGAGTGAGATGTACTCCCAGTACAAATCTCACACCACAGTAAAGGGAATGATTGGTGTGTCCCCACACGGTGCTGTCACCTTTGTGTCAGCCCGGTACTCGGGTTCTATTAGTGATAAAGAACTGTTTAAGCAGTCTGGAATCATCCCTTTACTAGATAAAGACTTGGCTGTAATGGTTGACAAAGGATTTCCAGTTACAGGATTTAAAGTACACAGACCACGTTTTCTGGGAAAGAACTCTCAGCTGTCTCGTGAAGAGGTTTTAGCTACTCAGGACATTGCGCGGCAGAGAATACACGTGGAGAGAGTGATTATGCGCATCAAAGAGAATAAATTGTTTGATTCTATCATCCCTCTGACTATAGCTGGTAGTATCAACCAGCTTTTTGCAGTAGCCTGCCTTCTATCGAATTAACAGAACAAGCCACTGGTCAAGGCTTTGGCCAAATAGATGATCTAAGGTGCCTATTGTAAACCAAACCATTGTACCTTTTTTAAATGCGTTTGTACATGAAGCACGATTGACAAATATGTGCAGAATTTTTTTTTATTCAGTCAAATAAATGTTGTGCCCAGTACCTAACATATGTTAAAAGTCAGGTACTTGGGCATATAAATATTTAAATAATAACTGTCTGCCTTCTTTTGAATTACTTTTGTGACCTCTGGGTCAACTACTATCCGTTGGACTAGCATGTCTTCTTGGGCATAAATGATAAAGTCACACCATGCCATTCCTTTCAGCATAAGTTGCCCCTGCACCTGCCAGTAGTACATGGGGCTTTCTTTTAACAGCAGTGTTCCTTCTTGCATGTTTAGATTCTTGCAGTCAACATAGCTGGTAACGTTGGGGCACTTGATCTCAACTAGGCCAAAAGGTGGCTGCGCAAGAGGATCAAATACTTTTGTGACGTAACGTTCCCAGAAAAAAAACAGCAACTCAAGACTACAATCGATGCGTTCAGAAACCGTTTTATTAATCAATAACTCCCTTTGGAGTGACTTGTTGCTTTGTAACTTTGCAGATCTTTTTCATGCTCAAACAGCAACATTACACACTAAAGTTGAAAATGTAAAAAAGCATAATAGGTAATTTTTAATAGAGATTAAATGACAGCAGAATTTTCACTTGTTTTAATATTTTAAAGTTTAAGGGCATCTTACCCCAAGGGTCTTTTTTTTCTAGGTTTAAAATATTTCCTATATTTACTAACTAGCCGAAAACTAGTTATTTTAGTAGATAAAGTTTTAAATATGGATATTTTTCTTAAACAAACACATTGCTTCGCTTCAGAAGGACTTTATTAACCCGCCAGAGCTGTGTGGAGCACTTTTATGATGGATAGATGCACTTTGATGGACCTCAAAACATAAACGGCCATTCACTGCCATTATAAAGCTTGGAAGAGCCAGGACATTTTTTAATATAACTCCGATTGTATTCGTCCTCAAAGCGTGCCAGAATGGGCGTGGCTACTGACTATATAAGCGGACCATTTCGCTATAGGAATCAGATTTAATCTCTTTCAGCGAAGCCAAGAAGCCTTCGCCGTCGAACGAGCCAATCAGCGGAACGAGCGACTCTGCAGCAAGCAGTTCAGCAGACGGCGGCATCCTGTTTTTCTCGACTCAACGCAGCCTCTTCTGATTCGCCGTTCAGCTGCAGCTGTCCGGTGACTGATATCCTTTTGAAAAAGCCTTCTTGTGTGCTCGCTTCGGCGCATACAATAAAAAGAGCAAAAATGACTCAGACGGACACAATGAGTGCGCTTCCTGCCTGGGATCCAGCCACGCTGAAGCTGCACTCACGAAGGGCGGCTGCACTCACGAAGGGCGGCTGCTCTCACTGTGAGATTATGCTGCTCTCTTTTCACAGGGCGACCCTGCCCCTCGCACCCTCCCGTTTCCCGCCCTCCTCGAACCGTGGAGGAAGAAACGGCGGGGCCAGAGGATTAACTGAGCGTTTAGAGATGAGCGAGCCCATGCTGGCCACGTCCCCGCGTGCCTCGCTCTCTCCAGAGGTAATCCCTTCGCCGGTGTTATTCACCCAAACGGACCAGCGCCCTCTTCAAGCAGCCGGCCTCATCTCATTCGGTGGATCGGAAGAGGGAGGTGATGACAGCCTGTCTTTGGCTGCATCTGAAGTCGAGGAATGGTCGGGCTCAGTCGCTGAACCCACCCCCCATCCCAGTCCAGTGGAAGTGGCGCCAGGGCAAGTTTGGACCCAAACTTGTGTTGGACCCTGAGCCTCCGAAGCCTTCCTAGTCCAAGGACAGGAGGGAAAAGGAAGGGGTTAAGTCCAGCTACGGCCGGATCACCCCCGAAGAAAGCTCACATGTTTCTCCCACCGAAGTGTCAAATCTTCTAGCGAAGGGAGCTGTCGAGATAGTCCCCCCGTCATTAAGCGAGTCAGGCTTTTACAGCCGTTACTTCCTCGTCCTGAAAAAGGATGGCGGCCTCAGGCCCATTCTAGATCTCAGACACCTGAACAAGGCCCTCATGAAACGGCCATTCAGTATGCTAAAAACTTAACAAATCCTCGCGCAAATTCGCCCAGGGGATTGGTTTTTGTCAATGGATTTGTAGGATGCTTACTTTCATATCCAGATAGCTCCCCATCACAGTCCATTCTTGAGATTCGGCCTTCACGGGGCAGACTTATCAATGCACAGTCCTACCATTCGGACTGTCCCTGGCACCTCATACGTTTACGAAATGCATAGACGCATCACTCTCCCCCCTGAGACAGTGGGGAATGCGCATTCTGAACTACTTCGACGATTGGATCATTCTGGCCCAATCGGAGGCCGAGTTACAAATCCACAGATTTTGGCTCCTCAGTCATCTAGAATGCCTTGGGCTCAGGATCAACTTTTCCAAGAGTGTACTATCTCCCAGCCAACATATAACCTTCCTGGGTGCAGTCATCGACTCTGTCCAGATGAGAGCTTGGCTCACGCCAGACCGAGCTCTCTCCATCCAGAAGCTAGCTGCTTCGCTCAAGGCAGGCTCTTACAGACCCCTCAGAACGTTTCAAAGGGCACTGGGCCTCATGGACTCAGCATCGTCAGTAGTCCAGCTAGGCCTACTGCATATGCACCGGCTCGTTCCAGATCATGCGTGGCGATCAGGCCACCTGCGCATCAAGGTGGATCACGGCTATACCAAAGCCCTGGCCCCTTGGAAAAACACCAGCTGGTACCAGTCCGGTGTAAGCATGGGTCTAGTCTCGAGGAGGAAGGTAATTTTAACAGATGCCTCCAACCTAGGTTCGGGAGCTCTGTACGAGGGCAGCCCGACCTCCGGCCTCTGGTCGAGCTCGGAGAAGCACCTGCATATCAACTGCCTCGAAATGAGAGCAGTCTTTCTAGCCCTGAAAACCTTCCTCCCGCACCTGACGAAAATGACAGTCTGGCACCCCCGTCCCGACTTGTGGGCCCTTCATGTATGGCCCCTCAACGGGTATCCGGGAACCTCCCGGAAAAAGTCCTAAGCACTATCACTGAAGCTAGAGCACCGTCAACGAGACGCTTCTACGCCCTTAAATGGTCAGTGTTCACCGGCTGGTTTGCAGCTCAAAACCTAGACCCCTACTCGTGTGATGCACCACTGGTAATTTATTTTCTTCAAGAGCTGCTGGACGTGGGTCAGACCCCCTCCATGCTCAAAGTATACTTGGCGGGCATAGCAGCCTTCCGTTCAGAGCCCAGGTAATTTCGCCATCTGCGCTTCCCTTACTGGAAGATGATAGAGAATTAAGTCTACTCTGCCCCGTTAGGGCTCTCAGGTGTAGTGCGTTCTGCCCCAATCAGACAGTCAGAACAGCTCTTTGTATGCTTCGGCGGCCGTACCAAAACGTACCTCTTCATGGGCTTGGTCCAGTGATGTACCAATTGAAGTAATTTGTGCTGCGGCTGGCTGGTCTTCGCCGTCCAGATTTGTAAGATTTTATATCTTGGAAGTGCCAGCACTGCAGGCACGAGTTCTTTTTATCTGAGAGGTCTTGGCCCCTGAAGGGCCCAAACCTCAAGGTATCCCTTCGCAGGCTCTGACACTGTCCGGTCCCCGTTGGACTCTGACTTTGGTTCTACTATAAGCCACGGGCCGCACAGCCCCAGGCAATAGCTCAGAGCGAAGTCGTCAGCTAATAGCACGGCGTTTCGAAATGGGTTCCCATAGCGTATAGCTACACAATACGAAGTGAACGTTCTCGAAAGGGAACGTACTCGGTTACTAACGTAACCTCGGTTCCCTGAGAGTAAGGGAACAAGTATTGCGTAGCTAGCCGTGCTACTAAGCTGCACATCCGGGTGATGTCGCTTCAGTCGATTTAACCTGATTCCTATGGCGAAATGGGCGGCTTATATAGTCAGCAGCCAGACCCATTCTGGCGCATGAGACAGGAAGAGCCCTGATAGGATTGCGCGTCCTTGCCGCTTTGCCATAGGTTCGTGCACTTCCCGCAGCCCAGCCAATCAGCGAGCTAGACAGCTCTGCATTGTGCTGGCTGTGCAGCTGCACTGCGATTTAAAATAAAGGCTTCAATATTCTCGAGAAAAGGAGTTTTCCCATAGCCTATAGCTATACGCAATACTCGTTCCCTTACTCTCAGGGAGCCGAGGTTACGTTAGTAACAGAGTACGTTACCATGATCACATTTAGTTGGTGTTTGCTAATGCCTGTTTGCCTGTTTTTGAGTAAACTTGCTATTAGTTTAATCTAACCCTAACCTTAACATTAGGAAACTTTAAAATAGCATAATAGGAGCACTTTAAATGTCCTAATTGAACTATGGTCTAATCCTGGCTTAATTTAAGCCCTGTCTGTGAAACCAGGCCTTTGTTTTTTACAGTCAGACACTGGCCAGCAAGTGCCACTCATTCAACACCTGATATTATAGTGAGCACAAACTATGACAAAGAAAAACAAACAATATAAATCTGTGTTTTGGCACGATATCAAGTTTGATGAAATCTCTGTGACAATCCTCATTATGAAAAACGAATGTAACCACTCATACATCTCTTAAACACAAGCAGAATAAACATGACTAGAACAATCAAAAATACAGGTATAAGTCACTGGATGAGCATTGGATGACAGAGAGTCCCAAAACTACAAATGTGGCAAAAAGCCACATCTGAAGTAGGCCTACTATACATACCATAAAAAGGTGCATTTCCACAGTGAAATAATGTAGTGCATATGAAAGAACAATGACAAAGTTCATGTAGGTTCTGATGTGGCATTTTATTATAGCCTCTGTTACATAATAAAAACCCTAATAAAACCTTTATTCAGACGGGAAAATCAGCTGCAAGGACACAAAAGTGATTTAAAAATTTCAGAAGCAATAATAAAAGTTCTATGTAAAATATAGTTGAGTAACTTAATTCCATAATACATTACATTACAGGTCTTATAAGAGGGGACAGGAGAGTTTTCCAATGCGGTGAAGATAAAGAACAGACTGAACAAAACCAGACAGCACATAACAAACCAAACCAGGGAGCCAATATGCAGGATTAAGCTTTTTTCAGACAATGGTAAAAAAAAAAACTGCAATAAGGGACATATGTGATAATCATGGTCACAGTAGTTATTAGAATGAGATCGCTCTTCTCGTCTCTTCATGTAGTTTTCCTCTTCTTTCCCTCTCTCTCCTGGTCCTGACTGCTTCAGAGCTCTGAGAACAGCCACAAGACAAAACAACTGGATGAAGAAGAAGAGGAGGAACTGCACTGACAAGAATCACATATGTACAGTGTTGTGTGGGTCTATAGTAAACATGCAGCGCAAACAGGAGCCAAGAATAATTATCCAGGCCGCAGTGAAGCAGATTACTCTATATCTGAGAGTTTTGTACTTCAGAAAGCTTACAGGATGAACCACTGCCAGGTAACGCTCAACACACATCAGACACTGAAACAGAGGACGACCAGTAGTGATTCCCTTTCAAAGGAACTCGAGCTGCGTTGAGACGCGGTGGGAACGCTCTGCGT
Organism: Gila robusta; assembly: GCA_030770095.1. Taxonomy (NCBI): domain Eukaryota; kingdom Metazoa; phylum Chordata; class Actinopteri; order Cypriniformes; family Leuciscidae; genus Gila; species Gila robusta. The sequence goes on along the minus strand of JAVALU010002211.1, from coordinate 152,427 downwards.
GATTGCGTCGTGAAGCACGTGTATAATCAGTCCAATGGAAGAGCGAGACGTCATAGGCGGGTGACGTCATAGACCAGGAAGCTATAAAGCACACCAGAAAACAGACCGCGACAGCTTCTGTGCCTTCAGCAAGCGATCTGTGTATTCTGTCCTTGTCATATTTATTGTTGTCTGTCAAGTTGCAATATATATATATTATGGCGAAAGAGAGCAAGCAGCTTTGTGTTGTTCCCTGCCCACGTTATATCACGGGTGGGGACACACACATCAGCTTTTTGTTAATATTTGGGAGTGGAGCATGCCACAGTCAGTTCTCGAGTGGGCTGACTGTGAGCATTGCGAGAAGCTGTCCGTGAGGACGCTCCGCTCCCGCCGGGCATTCTTCGAGGAGGACGGTTCGGTTCGCGCTCCCCGCGCAGGTCCCGCGGTTGCCGAGGCACGGCGGCGACTCGCATTTTGGGACGGATCTGACAGCGGGGTTGGGACGGGCTCCGCCCTATCTCAGCTTTGACCTGTCAGATCCAGTGCTGGCGATTTCCAGTTCCGAGGAATTGGTATCGTTAGTGTTTTGTTTAGAAAAAAGAGAACAAAACAAATAAAGATATTAAGAAAAAGGCAGATGTTTGAGTTTTCAATAAATAAATAAGTCAGCTCATAACTCTGTTGAATAAAGAGGAGCTTTACAAGGAGGTTTATCTAGTGCTGTTGCTAGTTAAATATTTACTGGCCAGCTGAACATTATGAGAGTGAAAATAAAAAGAGTTTATTAGATGAAATATATCTAAAAACAGAAAAACTCTGTATCTCAGCCTCCTCGTCGGGGACTGCCGTTTTTCCCTATCTCCACACTGAGGTGTCGAGATCGTGGAATAAGCCGGTTTCTATTTTATGTGTTTAATGCCCAAACGTCTAACTATAGTAATGCTTTGGGTATTAAGTATCATGGTATGACAGTGCCTCGGGTTAAAGAGATGCTTGCGAGCTTTCTCTCTCCCGAGTCGGCGTCATCATTTTTAACCCCGACGTTACCCACCAGCCATCTTAAATAAATAAATTTTATTAGGCAGCACTGGTGGGTAAAGTATAAGGACATGGATGAATGTGAGGATGTCAGCACTGACGCTATTCGAGAATTGCGTCGTGCAAAAACAGATAAACTATACTGGGGAGGGACGGTTTCGAGAAATCGTTTCTCCTCTGCGTCCTCTGGGGGGGCGACTCTCTGAGGAGGGTCGCAGCACAGCCAGTTCGGTTGTTTTCCTGCTATATATATATATATATATATATACGTTTTTCTGATTTAAAAATAAAGAAAAATAAGATAAATTATGTCTGTTCTTCTGGACGCTTCGCTTTAAAAAAAAAACCTAAGAAATAAACCATTCAGCGGCGTTCCAGAGGTTTCTTCCTCACCAATCTAATGTTCCCGAGACTGCTGGGCGGGAGCAGTCTCGGTCTACTAAGCTCCTCGCAGCACAGAGTGCAAAACGAGCATCACCATTTGGGCTCCTCCACAATCGAGGGGGACCTGGGTGGCGGTAGCAGTCTAGCTAGTTAGAGATATGCAAGATCTGAGGACTGTTTTATCTCTAAAATAGCTTGGACAAAGAGGAAGCCCTGACGCCGAGGCTATCAGGCTTCTAAGGGTGGTCCCCTCCGGGGTAGGGATGGTTTTGAGAAATCGTTTCTCCTCGGCGCCCTCTGGGGTTCGACTCTCTGAGGAGGGTCGCAGCGCTGCCAGTTCGGTTTTCCTGCCGGTTCGCCGTTCAGGGCACCAAGGTGTCAGTGTCCCCAAACGATCCTCCGAGGGGGGTCGTAGAGCAGTCAGTTCGGTTTCCCTGCCGGTTCGCCGTTTCAGGGTGCCGAGGTGCCTGCTTTTTCCAATGATCCTCCGAGGAGGGTCGTAGGAACTAAGCTATCTAGAGGTAGGCAAGATCTGAGGATTATCGTCATCTCTAATAAAGCTTAGACAGGAAGTCCTGTCACAAAAAACGAGGCTATCAGGCTTCTGAGGGCTCCTCCGGGGCAGGGACGGTTTTGAGAAATCGTTTCTCCTCGGTGCCCTCTGGGGTGCAACTCTCTGAGGAGGGTCGCAGCGCTGCCAGTTCGGTTGTTCCCTGTCGGTTCGCCGTTCAGGGCACCGAGGTGTCAGCGTCCCCATACGATCCTCCGAGGAGGGTCGTAGAACGGTCAGTTCGGTTGTTCCCTGCCGGTTCGCCGCTTCAGGGCACCGTAGTGACTGTTCAACCAAATCCAGAGGCCAGTCTTGAGAGACTGGTTCCCCTAGTAGAATTTCTGGCAGCATGGAAACTACTGCCACATATTTCTCAGTGGGTCCTGCTCACTATAGGAAAGGGTTCAGAATTCGGTTCTTGTCCGCCCAGATTTCTAGGGGTCCTCCCCACTGTGGTGGACCCCGAGCAGGCTTTGGTTATGGAGCAGGAAGTACTGACACTTCTGCAAAAGGAACTGTAGAAGGGGTTCCTCCTCCCGGCAGACAGCCAGGGTTTTACAGCCATTACTTCATTGTTCCGAAAGAGGATGAGGGGTTGCGTCCTACTCTAGACCTGCGTCATTTAAACAGCATGTTTCAGTATCTTAAGTTCAAAATATGCTTACGCTAAATATGATTGTGTCACAGACTCAGTCCGAGGACTGGTTTGTCACAATAGACTTAAAGGACGCTTACTTATCTATCCATCCTCATCACAGGAGGTTCTTGAGGTTTGCTTTCAGGGGCGAAGCATACCAGTATCGGGTTCTTCCATTCGGCCTAGGGTATCACCCCCGCACCTTTACAATATGCGTGGATGCAGCTCTGGCTCCTCTGAGATTCCAGGGCATTCGCGTATTAAATTATATCGACGATTGGTTGATTTTAGCTCAATCCGAGCTTTTGGCAGTTCAACATCGAGATGTCGTTCTGTCGCACATAAGGAGGTTGGGGTTGCGGCTCAACACCAAAAAGTGTACTCCTCCCAGCTCAGAGGACCACTTTTCTAGGTGTAATATGGGATTCGACAACATGCAAGCACGTCTGTCTCCTGCACGTATTTCTGCGATTCTCAGCCGTAAAGAATGTAAACTAGGTCAGTCATGCACTGCAAAACAGTCTCTGAGACTGTTGGGGCTCATGGTAGTTGCGTCCAACGTAGTTACTTTTGGCCTTCTGTACATGAGACCCCTGCAGTGGTGGCTCGGGACCAAGGGGTTTTCTCCGAGGGGAAATCCATTTTCGCATGATCAAGGTCACGCGACTATGCCTTCGTGCCTCGGTCATGTGGAAGAAACCTTGGTTCTTCGCCCAGGGCCCAGTGCTGGGGGCTTATTGTCGACGCGTCACGCTATCGACGGATGCTTCCCTCACAGGATGGGGGGCGGTCATGAGTGAGTGGCCGCTCGGTGAAAGGTCTTTGGTTGGGGCTCATGGCAGTTGCGTCCAACGTAGTTACTTTTGGCCTTCTGTACATGAGACCCCTGCTGTAGTGGCTCAGGACCAAGGGGTTTTCTCCGAGGGGAAATCCGTTTTCGCATGATCAAGGTCACGCGGCTATGCCTTCGTGCCTCGGTCATGTGGAAGAACCTTGGTTCCTCGCCCAGGCCCAGTGTTGGTGGCTTCTTGTTGACGCATAATGCTTTCGACGGATGCTTCCCTCACAAGTCGGGGGCAATCATGAGTGGTCGCTCGGCGAAGGGTCCAGACAACACACTGATGGTCTCGTATATCAGAGCAGATATCCTGTTGAGGCAGGGGCTGTGGCCCGGGGAATTGAGATTTCACCCCGAGGTGGTGGAGCTTCTTAGGGAGAACTTCGGTCAACTCAAGTCGACCTTTCGCATCATTTGTACAATGCATTGCCCTTTGTGGTTCTCCCTCACGCATCCAGCTCCGCTTGGACTGGACGTGATGTATTAGGTGTGGTTGACGCTACACCTGTACGCATTTCCCGATATCTTTGCTCCTGGGAGCTCTGGAGTTATGGATACTGTGGGCTCAGCCTCTGAGGGGGCCCAGCTCATAGATTCAGGTCTCTCGACCGAGGTCGTGGAGACCATACTCCAGTCCAGAGCTCCCTCCACGAGAAGACTAAATATGCATTGACATGGAAACTGTTCTCTGCCAGGTGCAGAGAACACCTTCTGAATCTTGTTTCTGCCCTGTTGGTACAGTACTTGATTTCTGTAATGAATGTTTCTTTGCTGGGTTATCTCTGAGGAGAGATCCTTAATTTCGTCTTCTCCGTGGTACATGAGGCTGAGGCCTGCACGTACTTGGATTTGCACTTGGTTTGGTGGTAGTATTTCTTCACCCCAGGTCGGGTTGTATTTCTAGGTCCCTACTAAATGTGCGGGTCATTTGTGCTCCAGGCCTTCTGTCCTCCACCTTTAATACCCCAGATCAGGAAAATCTTAAATCTGTTATGCCCTGTCCGGGCTTTGGATGCGTGTGTCCACAGAGCTGCTCAGTGGCGTTTATCAGAACAATTATTTGTCTGCTTCGGGTAACCTAAGATAGGTTGCCCTGCATCTAAACAGATAATGAGCAAGTGGGTAGTTGAGGCTATCTCACTTGCTTATGAAGCGGCCGGACAGCCTTCACCTGTGGCTGTTCAGGCCCATTCTGTAAGGAGTATGGCTGCCTCTAGGCTTTAATTTCGGGTGTTTCCCTTCAGGATATTTGTAATGCTGCAGGCTGGTCCTCACCACATACATTTGTCAGATTTTATGACTTACACCTCTCCACTCCTGGGGCTAGGTTGCTTGCTTCTAGTGTGCGCAAGGACTTCACACAGAACGGGCATTTGTCTTTATGGCGTAGTGGGTATGGGGTTCCCACCGCGTCTTAACGCAGCTCGAGTTCCCTTGAAAGGGAACGTCTCAGGTTACGTATGTAACCCTGGTTCCCTGAGAGGGAACAAGACGCTGCGTTCTCCTGCCATACTTTCTGCATGCCCTGATCGACTTGCTTCAGGCTTTTTCAGAAGCTGTCGCGGTCTGTTTTCTGGTGTGCTTTATAGCTTCCTGGTCTATGACGTCACCCGCCTATTACGTCTCGCTCTTCCATTGGACTGATTATACACGTGCTTCACGGCGCAATCACGCAGAGCGTTCCCACCGCGTCTTAACGCAGTGTCTCGTTCCCTCTCAGGGAACCAGGGTTACATATGTAACCTGAGACGTTAGTCCTACTAAAAATAGTTTAAACTTCATAATAAATGAAAACCACTCTGACAGTACAAAGGTCAAACAATTTACACAGAAACCAGTCTCAGAAATAGAGAGATTGAGGATGAAGAACTCTGATGCAACTCCACTTCCAGCTCCTGTGATGATGAGCCATATAATATAGGAGTGTGTAGGAAGACCAACCAGGAAACTGGTGCTGTAAATACAGAATTCCAGAATTTCCACAAGCCCAGTGGAACAAGTTGTGGAGTTTGTAGTTGTTTCAAGTGTGGTGAAGTTCATAGAAGTTCAGTCCTCTGTGTTTGTCTTCTCCTTTCAGCTCACAAAACATTATTATGTGCTGTAATCCATGGAAAAGAGAAGTGTACATGAGCCAGGTAATTCATATGTACTAAATTAAAATTAACTAAACTAAAAGAAATATCCATAAAAAAAAACCAATATTAAATGACTTCAAAATATGGTTTTATCAGCAGTATTTAAGGTGATTTAATATGTTCATCAGCCTACATTAAAATGCTAAATGTTTGTTTCTATTGTATTTCAACTGAACTTTCTTCTTTTCAATGAAATAAAAAGATCTGTTTGTTAGGTCTAAAGATCTAATTTCCTAAAAAACAAATCAGCACAGTGCACTCAAAAAAATGATATGTTGGCTTTAATTAACTTTTTTATGTAAACAGGTTCCACATAACTGGGTTACGTTAACATAATGGAATTAAGTAATTTTAAGCGACCCAATTAAACTCTGAGCTGAGTGTTAAATGAACACTGAAGCAGTGTTAAAGTTAACGAGATAATTAAGTGAATAATTGAGTGATGATTGAGCATTATTGAAGACACCTGATGTTAACAAGCAGAATCACTGAAGGAGAAAAACTGAATTTTAGGTCACCGTTATGGAGATCAGTGTTTGTTTTAGTTGGGCTCTTGACCCTCATATCATTAACTTTAGATTTTGTTTGGCTGCTGTATCTGAGTTATAACAGCCAGATGAACAAATAAAAAAGGTGATCTGATGGTGTTGGTTGTGTTTTAACATAATCATTATTTCACAATCATTTGACCTGAACTCATATAGAACCCAATTTCTGAGTTAAGTTTACCTTATGGATTATAGCAGCACTGTCATTGTAAAGCATACCATTTTAACCTTTTCATTGAAATCCAAATGATCAAATCAATAAAAAAAAATAAACTTCTAAAAAAACATTTGTATGCAGGCACACACCGACATCAAGAATTAGCGTATGAATCTCAGCAATGGTGACAAACAGATCACCTCTGAACATAAGCTCATTATTTATTCATGCAGCAATGCATGATGGGAGCCATGAATGAGTTTTGATTGGTGGCACCCAGAATGCACTGCAACATGCTTTATAATTGTCACCATTGTTGAGATTGACAGTCTGATTCTTGATGTCTGTGTGTGTCTACATAAAGTATTTTTTTAGAAGTTTCTTTTTGTTTATTTTTTATTGATTTGATCATTTGGATTTCATTGAAAAGGCTAAAAATGGTATGCTGTACAATGACAGTGCTGCTATAATCCATAAGGTAAACTTAACTCAGAAATTGGGTTCTATATGAGTTCAGTGATTCAGGTCAAATGATTGTGATATAATGATTACGTTAAAACACAACCAACACCATCAGATCACCTTTTCTATTTGTTCATCTGGCTGTAATAACTCATGTACAACAGCCAAACAAAATCTAAAGTTAATGATATGAGGGTCAAGAGCCCAACTAAAACAAACACTGATCACCATAATGGTGACTTTAAATTCCTTCAGTGGTTCTGCTTGTTAACATCAGGTGTCTTCAATAATGCTCAATCATCACTCAATTATTCACTTAATTATCTCATTAACTTTAACACTGCTTCAACGTAACCCAGTTATGTGCAGCCTGTTGACATAAAAAAGTTGATTAAAGCCAACATATCAGAACCTGTTGACATAAAAAAGTTAATTAAAGCCAACATATCAGAACCTGATGACATAAAAAAGTTAATTAAAGCCAACATATCATTTATTTGAGTGTGTTGAAGTTACATGAACAAATTATGTTTGTTTAACGTAACCCCGTTATGTGCATCCTGTTGACACAAAAAAGTTAATTTATGGAACCTGTTAATGCTTCTTCTTATTAACTGAAAAAACAATCATTTAAATCAAAAAGAGAAGTTAATCACCTGAAGATTTAATGTCCAGTCTCTCTGGATGTGTATACATCTCTGTGCTATGTTTTATAGACTGACTTCACAGCTGTCACAAGCATATATTTGCATGACTTTATCTGCTACACGTCACATAAAACATCAGATTTGCAAATATTTAATTACAAATTAAAGGTTAAAATATGTGACTTATTGTGTTTTAAATTGTTCACCAGCTCAATTTATACACAACCATGAAATAATAGTCCCTTAGACCAGAGGTTCTCAACTCTGGCCCTTGAGATCAACTTTCCTGCAGAGTTTAACTCCAATAATAAAATACACCTGAACAAGATAATAAAGCTCATTAGGGTTACTAGAAAGTTTTAGGCAGTTTCACAAGTTTACACGTACATGAAATCAAATATAGTAATTTATGCTTATTTGGCGTGCTGTCCAGGGGAGGGCTCCGAGCTCGGATTTTGGCCTGAACCCGGAGTACTCCCCCTCCTCAACTGGGGTGGTGGAGGTTTGCTGTGAAAGTGTCACGGGACAGAGGTGAGGGACAGCTATACATACCGGCTTCCTCTTGTGTAGTACCCTCACCGCCTAGTAAGGGGAGATATATAAGACACAAGACATGGAGCTGCTGCAACATCTTCTGAGTCTCTTTATTGTCTGCACCAATGCAAATATTTCTGCATTATCATATATCAATAAACGTACATGTACGTTTCATATGTATATCAGATTAACTCTTTAGAAAAAGCCACAAAATACAGAAAAAAATACAGAATTACTCACAGTTTCTCATCAGGTACTGTTTCCACAAATTAACAAATAATTTCAATAGACACTTGGATTATAATGCACATTAATAATACTATGTACTGTATATTGCATTCAATGTTCACATATGATACTCTGCCTAACTATTTAAACATATGTACCTTTTCCCATGTCTTCAACTCTCTTAAACTTATTAAACTAGGAATTATAGCATGTGTCAGCAAAAATAATGATCTATTTACCATTAACATTAGCATTAGCATGAACACGTTCATTACACTTTCTCTTATGAACCAACAGATTCCTTCTTTTTTAAGCACTGTCACCTGTAACTTCGGACTCTTAACTGTTACATTAGTTCTCAAAAACACAAATAATATTATATAAATTCACTTTGTTTTCATATTTCTGTAACCGCATGGTCTCAGCCATCAGTTTAGCATTCACCAGTTGCACACGTGATACACATGGTTAACTTGAACCGAACTTTTAGACATCAATATATGAACAATTAATACACTTCAAAGAATGACATTTGCCATTTTTCACAGCCTTGACTTATAGAAAATGTATTTCCACGACAATTTACTCATGTCTCTGTATCGTCTGCACAGCGTGCCCCCTCCCCCAGCATAGGAACAAGTCCCAAGGCAAAAGTAATTGAATGATCAATCGTCCATCGGCAAGGAATATCAATCGCCATCATCCAAAATCATACAGTATGCATTAATGACATTCAATTTCTTTTTCAATGACAACAACATATTCTGATGACTCTAATTATAATTTTTTTCTTTTCTCCTTTTCTTTATATATGTTTGTAACCACCACACTTGCACTGATTGGTTGATTACACTGATTGGTTGAATGTGCTCCTCCTGAACATTGTTTAAAAAAAACTTCATTAAGATTGATCAAGGTTGGAGCCAAACTCTGCACCAGACTGTCTCTCTCTCAAAATCTTCTTACAGTCACATGTACAATACACATCCTTTCTAAATAACTGGATAGAAACAGACAGAATATCTGTTAAAAGTGCAATTTTTGAGCTATTAGCAGTCGGCGGCTTAAGTGCTTATGTCAAGCTATTATCTCTATACAGTGCACTACTGTGGTAAACAGATATAAAAAAAATAGAATAAAAAAAAAGCATTGTGCACACAACATTTTAACAACTATATTTAGACACACACAGACTCCAATATTCAGCATATGAATCTCAACAATGGCGATGTGCTTCATGCGAGAGAAGCATGAATCATTGATAATATGCTGCATGTTACTTTATTTAAAAGGTAGTAACTGTATTGCAGTGATGATGTCTATTAGCTTAGTTAAGTTGATGTATTTGGTTTTATTTATTTTTTTATTATTTCTGCTTAATTTTAGACAAGGCAAGGCAAGTTTATTTATATAGCACATTTCATACACAATGGTAATTGAAAGTGCTTTACATAGAAGAAATTAAAACAATCAAAAGAAATCAGAATAATTAAAACATTTTAGAATAAAAAATAAAATAAAATATAGTACAAAGAGTCGGACAAACAGTGGCACAGTGCTCATTCAGTAAATGCACAGCTAAACAGATGTGTTTTGTGTCTGGATTTGAAAGTGACTACTGTAGGAGCACGTCTGATCTCTTCTGGAAGCTGGTTCCAGCTGCGGCCAGCATAGTAGCTAAAAGCGGACTCACCATGCTTAGAGTGAACCCTTGGTATTTCTAGCTGATGTGATCCTAATGATCTGAGTGATCTGTTGGGTTTATATTCAGTGAGCATATCTGCAATGTATTGAGGTCCTAGGCAATTAAATGATTTATATACCAGTAATAATACTTTAAAATCAATCCTATATGTACTGTAACTGGGAGCCAGTGTAAAGACCTGAGGACTAGTGTGATATGTTCATATTTTCTGGTTCTGCTCAGAATCCTGGCAGCAGCGTTCTGTATGAGCTGCAACTGTCTTATGGTCTTTTTGGAAAGGCCAGTGAGGAGTCCATTATAATCCACCCTGCTGGTGATGAAAGCATGCACACGTTTCTCTAAGTCTTCACTGAAAAACAAAGCATCTTATTCTTGCAATATTTTTCAGATGGTAGTGCTGATTTAGTTATTGCTTTGACATGACTACTGAAACTAAGGTTTGACTCTAGAGCAGAACAATTTTAGATACACAAAGTATTTTAACAGTATTTACAGTTTAATAAATACAAATGTGTTGTCCCAACACTCTTTTGTATGTCTTTGTATTAACAACTTACAACTTTAAGTAAAACATGCTTAAGGGATATAAGGCAATCTATTTCCACATATTTGTCTAGTAATGTGAACAAGCTTGTTAAGAAAACAGAGGCTGTGTCTGAAATCACATATTTTCTTGTAATTATTTTGAATAAGTAATTTCTTCACAACCGCTAAAAAAATACGTTCTATATACTATGAATGTTAGTATGAATGTAATCTGAACATACTCGCCATGTTGTTCGCCATGCACAAATTTGAATATGCAAATATTTAAAGTAAAATTAAAAAGTTAAAAAATGCAATGCACTTCTACATGTTAACTTGACAGTGTGCAAAACATTGTTTACATCATGCAGAAAATTGTGTAACTTCAGTAACCATCTTGGAAGATGCTGTGCAGATAAAATCAGTGAAGAGTCAAAGATTCAATCTTAAAACACGACACTGTCAAGCAGGTGCCAGTGAGCATTTAAAAACTGTGACAAAGAGAAGAAAAAAAAAATCGGTGTCCATGGCAGGACGTTAAGTTTGATGTAATCTCTTGTGACAATCCTTGTTATGGAAAAGGTGACACAGGGCCATTGATTTTTTGTATTTATTTATTTTTTATTGGTAAAACAAACCATGAGCTAATAGTAACCACTCATAAATCTGTTAAACACAATCAGAATAAACAGAATAAATCTGACTAGAACAACCAAAAATACAGCTATAAGTCACTGAATAAACCGTGAATGACAGAGAATCCCAAAACTGTAAATACATAAGAAATAAAATTACATTAAAACCCTGCTTAATTCAGATGGGAAAGACTCAGCTACAAGGACACAAAGGTGATTTACAATTTTCCCAAGCAATAATAAAAATTCTAAGTCATATTTGAGTAACTTAATTTTGAAATATATTAAAGTAGCAGGTTTTATAAGAGACAGGGGCAGAAGAGTTTTCCAGTGTGGTGAAGATAAAGAACAGGCTGAACAAAACCAGACAGCACATAACAAACCAAACCAGGGAGCCAACATTCAGCATTAAGCTTTTCTGTGGCAATGGTAAAAACTCCTGCAATACTAAATGGGACATATGTGATAACCATGCTCACAGTAGTTATTAGAATTAGATCAAATGCTCTTTTCTTGATGTCATTTTCCTCCTTTCTCTCTCTCCTTCTCTCTCCTGGTCCTGACTGCTTCAGAGCTCTGAGAACAGCCACAAGACAAAACAACTGGATGGAGAAGAAGAGGAGGAACTGCAGTGAGAAGAACCACATATGTACAATGTTGTGTGGGTTTATAGTAAACATGCAGCACAAACATGAGCCAAGAATAATTATCCAGGCCGCAGTGCAGCAGATTACTCTATATCTGAGAGGTTTGTACTTCAGAAAGGTTACAGGGTGAACCACTGCCAGGTAACGCTCAACACAGATCAGACACTGAAACAGAGGACGGCCAGTAGTGATTAGTCCTGATAAAAAATGTTTAAACTGTACCATAAATGAAAACCACTCTGCTAGTACAAAGGTCAAACAATTCACGTAGAAACCAGCCTCAGAAATAGAGAAATTGAGGATGAAGAACTCTGATGCAACTCCACTTCCAGCTCCTGTTATGATGAGCCATATAATATAGGAGTGTGTAGGAAGACCAACCAGGAAACTCATGCTGTACACACACATGTTCAAAATTTCTACAAGCCCAATAGACTGAGTTGTGGTGTTTGTAGATATTTCAGCTGTGGTGAAGTTCACTGTAGAGTTATTCATTTCCTCTGTGTTTGTCTTCTCCTCTCAGCTCACAAAACATTATGTAGCTGTGATCAATCGGAAGAGAGAAGTGTACATGCAGTTAATTAAATAATAAATACTAAATTAAAACTGAAATAACCAGAGCAAACCAACATTAAATGACTTCAAAATGGTTCTATAAAATTATCAGCCTATGTTAACTGGCAAAATCTTTGCTTCTATTGTATTTCTACTGAAGTGATTTCTTCTTTTCAATGAAATAAAAAGAGCCCAGTTTTTATTTACTTGTTAAATTTTTCCTAAAAAAACAAATCAACACAATGACGATGCTTCTTCTTAGAATCTGTTTTACCGTAAAAGCAAGAAATCAAAACAAAAGAAGAAGTTTATCACCTGATGAGTGAATTTCTGGTTTCTCTGGACGTCTGATTTCTAGTACTCTCTGCTGTTTTATAGACTGACTTCACAGCTGTAATAAGAATATATGTGCAAGACTTCATCTTTTAGACGTCACATAAAACACCAGATATGCAAATTTTTAAAGTAAACAAATTAAAGGTTCAAATATGTGCAGTGGCGGTTCTAGAGGGGGGGGGGGGGGAGGGGGGAGGGGGGGTTCAGGGGGGCCCGTGCCCCTGTGACAACAAGCTTGGCCCCCCTTGTGGCCCCCCTAAATGTGGAGTGTGAAATAATTTTTACAAAACTGTTTTTTGCTATCGTTGTTTATCGTTGTTATCGTTGTTATCGTTGTATGCGTATTATTTTGTATTATTCTAGCTTTGTGGATTTGCTTGTTCACGTGACAATTTGCATCACATTCGCGGGAATCGCGGCAGAATAACGTGTGTCTCCTGCACGCGAGAGAGGAGAGAAGAAGAAAGCTGGTAAATGTCAGTTCAGTTGTAAGTTCATTCTTTATGTGTGTATGGGGTGTGCAATGTGTATTGTCTATGATATTGTAATCAATGTTTTAACTGTGTACGAGGCACTGTGAGCTGACATCGCATTTGTCTATCGTCCTTTCACTGCTGTGTGCAGTTCATAAGTAGGCTATGTCCCCAAATTAGTTTATGTCTTATATTTATATCATATTATGTTCTTATATTAGAATATCAAATCAGCAAGAGTGCCGTTTTCCCGTGCACAATTGCAACTGTGATATTGATATTATACAACAGTTAAATTAACAATAAGTTAACATTGGGAGTTACTTTTTAGACACAATATTGTCAATATTGTTCCCTTTCAAGGGAACTCGAGCTGCGTTGAGACGCGGTGGGAACGCTCTGCGTGATTGCGTCGTGAAGCACGTGTATAATCAGTCAAATGGAAGAGCAAAACGTCATAGGCGGGTGACGTCATAGACCAGGAAGCTATAAAGCACCCCTGAAAACAGACCGCGACAGCTTCTGCGCCTTCAGCATGCGATTTGTGTATTCTGTCCTTGTCATATTTATTGTTGTCTGTCAAGTTTCAAAAAGAGAGCAAGCAGCTTTGTGTTGTTCCCTGCCCACGTTATATCACGGGTGGGGACACACACTAGAGCCCGACCGATATATCGGCGGGCCGATATTATCGGCCGATTTTAGGCATTTTCCTAACTATCGGTATCGGCCTTTATAATGGCTGATAAATGAATATTTAAAAAAATGCGGGTGCGGTGATTCATGTAAGGGTGGCGCTGCCAATAAAGCACCTAAAAGCTGTCACAAGAACTGGCAAAAGTAATGATTATGAATACAACAAATATAGCAAGGAGACATTTTAATTGTTTATTAACAAACAAGTGTTTTCAGTCAGTGTCAGCCAAAGATGAAGTTGACGATGCTGACTCGCGATCTTCAGTGAACGCGTGCCAGAGAGAAATGCACATTTCATACGATTACATGAGTCTGTCTGTCTTTCGTTTTGAATTGTTCTGTTTAAAAGTAGACATTTCAATATAGATATATTTCAATTCTCAGGTCTATACGCTGAGTTTCGGTTCATGAGACGAGCACCAGTTCACCCGCAGGCGCCTCCGTGTCGAGATTATCTATCGTCTGCTATCTACTTCTTATATATTAAATCCAGGCAATTGGTTTATGAAACATTGATTAAAATTAAGATACAATTAATACAAAACGAAATTCACTTTGAAACGAAAGGTTTTGTGCTTTCTGTTTGATGTTTATGTGAAAGTTTCAAAGCATATTTTAGTGCGGCTTTCAGAGCGCTCACGTCCGTAGTGCTGAACTGTCGAGTCTGTAACATTGTTTTTTCCTCATGAATGCGAACACGAAAAATAAAATAAAATAAAATGAATATTTTATGTAGCCTGTGGAGACTGAGAGCCAACCCTTCTTCATCCAGTGGGTAGTAGCCTACTTGTGATTTGCGCAGTGTAATTCACAGAATTGATTTCTCTGCTACAAGCCTCTGTCACGTATTGTGTGAGCTTGTGACTATTGCAAGCGCACAGCTGAGAAGTCCTTATTATATTGTCTGCTATATTTACTTCTTATTTATTAAGGCAATTGGTTGATGAAACATTGATTAAAATGCGTGGCGCGAGCGATCTCCGACAGTAAACTGATTCTGCTTTGTCTCGGGTAAACAGCTGTTGCGACGCGAGCAGTAACGGCCGCGTCCGGTCAGACACTAGAGATGCGCGGATGGGCTATTATTTCATCCGCAACCGCATCACAAAACTCATCATCCGTCCGCCATCCATCCGCACCAACGCTTTTGACCAATTTTCAAAACCGCACCCGCCCGCAATCTGCTGATTGGGCGATACAAGGCGCTGCTGATGACAGCCGCGAGACTAGAAAGCTCTCAGAATATCAGCAGTGAACTCCGTCTCCGATCGGCGCGCAGGGACAAAGATAACAATATTTAACAATGTGTATATATTTTTCATTTGATTGGTTCAACCGCCCGCCACCCGCCCGAATTTAATTAAAATATTTTTTTTCGTCATGTCATCCGCCCGATCCGCGGTTTATCCGCGGAGTCCGCGGCTGTAACCGCCAACCGCGCATCTCTAGTAGACACAGTGTTAAAGCTCATTCTGCCTGATAATGCTACGTTACAACATCAAGCAATATTCCAAAAATTTATATAATTATAACACTTTATATAGGGCCATTTTGCATTAAGAGTAGCCTAGTTTCACGTTTAGTACATTTTGCTTACTAATTATTTAAAATAGTATAAAAGTACTGTACATATGTAATTAAAAACGTTTTCATTATGATATTATTAATTTTACTTTAGTAAAAAGATCTGAGTTCTTCCTCCACTGGTAGAGATTAGAGGAATTAAGAGTAAAAATAGAAGATAATAAGGTTTTGTCAGTGACACTTTTTATATATTTATTGATACAAGTTATGACTAAATTAAAAGACAAAGTCGTTAGTGAAGATTATGCAACAGTATTTAGAATATAATATAATATAACATGCAATGCAAACTAGTTTGGTTACAGCTCAACTGTATAATTCTCATTCTATCATTCCCCCTGCCTCCATTACATATCTGTGTCACACAAGTGTTTGATCACCACATTTGAGTGATCATTGCAAAACGTGTTTATAAAATATATTTATTCTGTTTATAGCTACTGTGTAAAGTACCCATCAAAAGTTTGTACACACCAATAGGAAAGTGTCCAAACCTTTGACTGGTATACTGTACTATAATACACATAAATAATATTGCTACTGTATTATAATATACACATAAATAATATCGGCCGATATATCGGTATCGGGCTTTTTTTACTCCCTAATATCGGTATCGGCATCGGCCCCCAAAAATCCATATCGGTCGGGCTCTAACACACACATCAGCTTTTTTTGGGAGTGGAGCATGCCACAGTCAGTTCTCGGGGGAGCTGACTGTGAGCATTGCGAGAAGCTGTCCATGAGGACGCTCCGCTCCCGCCGGGGGTTCTTCGAGGAGGACGGTTTGGTTCGCGCTCCCCGCGCGGGTCCCGCTTCTGCCGACAACTCGCATTTTGGGGTTCGCAAACGGATCTGACAGTGGGGGTTGGGACGGGCCCCGCCCAATCTCAGCTTTCACCTGCAGATCTAGTGTGCTGCGATTTCCAGTTCCGAGGAATTGGAGAGTTTATTAGATGAAATATATCTAAAAAAAACAGGAAAACTCTGTATCTCAGCCTCCTCGTCGGGGACAACTGTTTTTTCCCTATCTCCACACTGAGGTGTCGAGATCGTGGAATGAACCGGTTTCTATTTTATGTGTTTAATACCCAAACGTCTAACTATAGTAATGTTATGGGTATTAAGTATCATGGTATGACAGTGCCTTGGGTTAAAGAGACGCTTGCGAGCTTTCTCTCTCCAGAGTCGGTGTCATCATTTTTAACCCCGATGTTACCCACCAGCCATCTTTAATAATAAATAAATTTTATTAGGCAGCGCTAGTGGGTAAAGTATATAAGGACATGGATGAATGTGAGGATGTCAGCACTGACGCTATTCGAGAATTGCGTCGTGCAAAGACAGATAAACTATACCGGGGAGGGACGGTTTCGAGAAATCGTTTCTCCTCTGCGTCCTCTGGGGGGCGACTCTCTGATGAGGGTTGCAGCGCTGCCAGTTCGGTTGTTTTCCTGCTGGTGGCCACGGAGTGATATATATATATATAAGTTTTTCTGATATAAAAATAAAGAAAAATAAAGATAAAGATATGTCTGTTCTTCTGGACGCTCTGCTTTCAAGAAAACTAAGAAATAAAAATTTTAGCGGCGTTCCAGAGGTTTCTTCCTCACCAATCTATGTTCCTGAGACTGCTGGGCGGGAGCAGTCTCGGCCTACTAAGCTCCTCGCAGCACAGAGTGCAAAGAAGAAGACCTGATGCCAAGGCTATCAGGCTTCTAAGGGTGGTCCCCTCCGGGGTAGGGATGGTTTTGAGAAATCGTTTCTCCTTGGCGCCCTCTGGGGTGCGACTCTCTGAGGAGGGTCGCAACGCTGCCAGTTCGGTTTTCCCGCCGGTTCCCCGTTCAGGGCACCAAGGTGTCAGTGTCCCCAAACGATCCTCCGAGGAGGGTCGTAGAGCAGTCAGTTCGGTCTCCCTGCCGGTTCGCCGTTTCAGGGTGCCGAGGTGCCTGCTTTTTCCTACGATCCTCCGAGGAGGGTCGTAGGAACTAAGCTAGTTAGAGGTAGGCAAGATCTGAGGACTGTCGTCATCTCTAATAAAGCTTAGACAAGAAGTCCTGTCGCAAAAAACGAGGCTATCAGGCTTCTGAGGGCTCCTCCGGGGCACAGAGCTGCCCTGTGGCATAGATCAGAGCAGTTATTTGTCTGCTTCAGTTCAACCAAGAAAGGTTGCCCTGCATCGGGACAGGTAATGAGCAAGTGGGTAGTTGAGGCTATCTCACTTGCTTAGGAAGCGGCCGGACAGCCTTCACCTATGGCTGTTCGGGCCCATTCTACAAGGAGTATGGCTGCCACTAAGGCTTTAATTTCTGGTGTTTCCCTTCAGGATATTTGTAATGCGGCAGGCTGGTCCTCACCACATACATTTGTCCGATTCTACGAATTAGACATCTCCACTCCCGGGGCTAGGTTGCTTGCTTCTTAGTGTGCTCAAGGACTTCACACAGAATGGGCATTTCTCATTATGGCGTAGTGGGTATGTGGTTCCCACCGCGTCTCAACGCAGCTCGAGTTCCCTTGAAAGGGAACGTCTCAGGTTCCGCATGTAACCCTGGTTCCCTGAGAGGAACTGAAGTCCACACCTCTGTGGGGAGCCCTGGCCAATGACATTCAACGAAACTTTGGCGGGCAGAATTTCTTTTGTCCTGTCAGGCAGGTCATTTAGATGTTTTATGGCCATGGCCGAATTCGGTCAGAATCATTCCAAAATATGGTACAGCATAGTAAAATACTGATCGACTTGCTTCAGGCTTATCAGAAGCTGTCGCGGTCTGTTTTCAGGGGTGCTTTATAGCTTCCTGGTCTATGACGTCACCCGCCTATGACGTCTCGCTCTTCCATTGGACTGATTATACACGTGCTTCACGACGCAATCATGCAGAGCGTTCCCACCGAGTCTCAACGCAGCGTCTCGTTCCCTCTCAGGGAACCAGGGTTACATATGTAAGGAACCTGGGTCAGGCTTTGGGGATATGTATTCAAAAATTAGTAATTTTTCAATTAATAATTATTCATACGGGTTTGACCCAGATAATCATACATGTTAAATCTCCCAAAAAGGGATAATATATTCCCTGCATCTGCATTCATATATGTACTTAGGCAATTAAACACAAAGGATTATAATCAACTGCATATGTAGACTATATTTTACAGACAGGTTAAAATTAGCTCAATTGTATATCAATACTTAATCAAAACGGATTATAATTAAATATTTAATATATCAACTATGTCTATCATAGATCGATCGTCGGGATAATCTTTAAGGGGATTAATTTATGACCGAATCATCTGTTTGTCCAGCAAACCCTGATCATTCGATCTCAATCAAACCTCACAAAATTATCCTACTTTATAGACTTTCAGGAGAAGCTATTCCTCTGGCCAGAAGGAACAACTTTTCTGTTCTATAATGATTCTTTAAGTAGGCTATCAATAAATTTGTAAAGCACGTAGCTTTGGATCATATACATTAAAGGGACTTGTATATGAGCATAGAGACAGAATCAATAAATGAATATAATGAATTTAATAAAGGAAAACTACGTATACGGTTACTAACGTTACAAGGAATAACATGTATTTACAACAAAATACAACGACAATGAAAGAGAATGCATCAATAAAGAGAGAGAGAGAATGAGAGAGAGAGAGAGAATCTGGAAGGATCAGTGGCAAATTACAGACCTTAAAACCTTTGAGAAACAACACGGAGAAACACATCTTAATGCTCTGAATAGCTCGATACGGATGTATACCTGCACATGGTTCTCTTTGTTGCTGGAAATGGCTGCGTGGGTGAGCGGCCTCGTTTCGTGTGTGTGTGTGTCGTCGGAGCGTCACGTGGTCTGCAGATGGTCTGGAGCGCGCACTTTCGAACGAAGGTTTAAAGGTCTCGGACGTAAAATTACCAAAGAAACGATTCAAGCTAAGTTCACTTACTCGTCTGAGGAAATGAACAAAGTAGAAAGGAAAAATAAAACTTAAACAAACAAAGGGTAAGATCCCCGGAGGGGGGATCGCGGAGCAGTTACATGGTGACGAGGAGGAGGAGAACGAAGTAAGAGAGAGGAGGCAGGGGGGTCAGTTCTCTTAGAGGAACTGAAGTCCACACCTCTGTGGGGAGCCCTGGCCAATGACATTCAACGAAACTTTGGCGGGCAGAATTTCTTTTGTCCTGTCAGGCAGGTCATTTAGATGTTTTATGGCCGTGGCCGAATTCGGTCAGAATCATTCCAAAATTTGGTACAGCATAGTAACATACATTTTACGGTATGTTCATATACATATATGGCTTGACCAGCCTTAGGGCGTTCTGTACATATCAGAAACGACATGTAAGGAGGATTATATTGCAAAGTTACATTAAAAGCATAATTAAAAACCCTTGTAGTTTGTTTAGAACTACTATACACTCACAGATACCTTGATAGGACCTGGGCAATCGGACGAACATAACAACATATCAAATATATTTCGGTAAAGTCTTTATATGACGAAGTTAATGAAAGTTTCATGTGTGTGTGTGTGTGTGGGTGTTGGAATGTGCTCTGGTCTCCATTCTGGCCTGGCTCTGAGGAGATAGCAATCTCTTTGAGGCCCGACCCCCAGCTGTGTGTGTGTGTGTGTGTGTGTGTGTGTGTGTGTGTGTGTGTGTGTGTGCACAAGTTCCTTCTTGCTGGAAAGGGGGAAGGCTTGGTTTTAACTCAGTTCGCTATGAAAGTGTCAATGAACGCCATTAGGAACAGACTCTGTGGTGCCCAACCTGAGTTATGGACCAGAGTCAGAGAGGTTAGAAGCATTCTTACATGTATAAGTGCATGAGTCGTCCTGACATAGTCCAGATACCCTACAGTCCCCCTTTTCGTCAGATGAAGTCCCTGTATGGACATCATCGGACGACAATCATCACAATGGACGGATGGCAGGTGAATCATGATGGTCGTGTAGCAGGTGGTCCTTAGGGCTGAGGACCATCCTGAGAGGTTCAAAGCGGTCTCTGGCGTGGTACTCTCTTTCTGGGGGTCCCGTCGGGATCCTCCAGATACGGCTTTCGTGAGCTTGGCTGTAGATGTTCGCATCTCGTTGAGCCTCTTGTACAGGATGTAGGCCAAGCCCAGTGTCAGGGTGTAGTTGATTACCGTAGAGCTACACGGTGCAGTGTCAGCTGCAGTCCAGGATTGGACAACAGGTGAGGTAGTCAAGATGGGCAGTCGAGACAAAGCTTGGAGGCTGTGTCGATAGGAGCAATGTCAATTAGCTGGGACCCCCTTTTCGCAATCCACAATTCTAGTTCTGGATCTAGGGCGAAGTTGTGGTTCTTAAAGAAGGATGGGATTTCCAGTTCTGATTGATACTCTTCGCTTGGAAGATGGTACAATGCCAGCTCATCAAGGTGGAGGATGGCACTTTTTGGTACTTGAATCCACGTGCTCTGGTTGAGCAAGGTGACACGTGGTGGCCGTGTCATGCTGGTCGTAGGTGAGTGTAGCTGTGCGCACAGGAGTGTTAATGAGCTACCTGTCGCCTACAATCTCTGCTCGTGTCTCAGTGACTTGAGTGCGAGGCTTGGCTTCGGCAGGACAGCGTGTGTCGCTGACCATGGGTTGCAACCCACAGATTCCGTCAGTGTTGTCTCTGAGGAAGGTTTTGCTAGGGCAGAGATAGTGAATGTCTTTGGTTAGGGTGCACATGTGCAGGTTCGGGGCCAGGTACAGCTGTGTGTCGCTGTCTTGGTGGGATGGCGCTACCCAGGGAGTAGGCAAGGTGTATTTGTAGAGAGTCAGTTGGCATGGTGCTGGCGGAAGCCAGCACGGTTTGCACAAGGCTTAAGGGTATCAGGTTACGGTGTAATTCTACCCATGGCTAAGCTGTCAATGGAGGAGTTCACCTCCCGCAGCATGTTTCTCATCAGGGCTGTGACCAGCTGAGTTTGAGCAAAGTCATTCTGGAAGACAGTAAACAGCTGTTTCATGGAGTTCACTGTCTGGTTCAGCAGAACGCTGTGAGTGTTGAGAATTACCACAGTTCCCTTCAATGTCTTGCCGATGGTCTGCAGGGATGCACTCTGTGTGGTGAGTTGCTGTTTTAGCTGTGGGATCTCAGTCTGAATTTCGGCCACATGCCGCCTCACAGTGGCTAGGCTTACTGCATTGACACTAGACATACCAATGTTAAACAGGGTTCCGACAGCAGCGGCGGCTCCGAGCAAAGCTCCCAAGAACCGTTTGGTGTGGCGGTCGTGTCCTCCTAACTCAGCTGTAAAGTGAGTACCTCGGTCCGAGTTGACTCTCAGTGGCAGTCCGAACCTGGAGAAGAGGTGGTTCATCAGGAGGTATGCCGTGGTCTGGGCAGTGTTGTTGGGTGCTGGAAGACACTCTACCCACTTTGTGAACTGGCACACGACCGTGAGGAAGTACTTGTTACCCCTCGTTGACCTGGGCAGAGGTCCTACCCGGTCGATTTGGAGGTCTGACCATGGAAATGTGACTCCTCTGCGTTGCAGTGGAGCTCTATGGTTTGGGTTTGCCGGTTGAAACTGGCAGCAAACCAGGCATTCTCTGACATATTCTGCCACGTCTTTCTGCATGCGGGGCCAGTGGGCCACTTTCTTCAGTGTCTCATAAGTGGCCCTGGTGCCGTGGTGTCCGGCACATGGTGCGTCGTGGGCATACATCAGCATGACCCCCCTTAGGCACTGTGGCACCACAACCTTTGGCGCAGTGATGTCATCAGGTGCATACCACAGAATGTTGTGTGTCACACGCATCGTATGTTTGATGTCATGTAGACGTCTGAGGCACGGGTTATCTGTGAGTTCGGACGGTGCGATAGGGTGGTTGGAGGGGTCTGAGAGGTGGTTCAGAATAGTCTGTATGGATGTGTCAGGGGCTTGTATGTCCACTATGTCGTTGTTTGACATCTGTGGAGCTAGCGTTAGAGGCTGTGAGGTTGGCACTGTTGCAGGAAAGGTTTGTTTGCTACGGGTTATCACTGCAACGTTAAAAGTAGGTGGGTGGGTTGGAAGTGACCATAGAGTGCCGTGCAGTGCGCCAGTCTTGGGAATGGCATCAGTTTGGTCATTCAAGTCTTTCTCAAGGCCCGGTTGCCTAGAGTGTCCTTTCACCTTTTTCCAGTAGCCAATCATGTTGTGTGTTTTTGTGATGTCATTGCATGCCTGGAACAGATGTTGGTGTGTGACAGGCATGTTATTTGAAGTCTTAAAGCCATTTTGTTTCCAGCCTGGAAGGTGGCATGTGAAACTGAGTCTGGCATAGTTAAAGTCGCCGCGATTTGCAGCGTTATGAGAATGGCTGCTACCTCAGCATATTGTGATGACTGCGGGCCCAACTTGAAGTGTTGTGGTGGGCACGGTAGGTCATTTACCCATAGCATGGCCGCACCTGCTTGGCGAGTGCCCTCGTGGTTGTAGGAATATCCATCGACGTAGGCTGTGGGCATACCTTGGCACGCATTCTCTTCAAAGTACCTGTGACAGGTCAGTTGTTGCTGTTGGGGTTCTTCTACATCCACCGTCGCAACTGGTGTGTTATCAGAGCAGTTTTGGCAGGCTGCCAGGCCGTGGCCTAGCGCATACTTGTGATTTTGAGCATAACGTGCCTCAACATTGCGCCCCTGGAGGGCCATTAACCCTGTGGTTATGCGTGAATTGGTGACCACGTCATCTCGGATGCGCTTGCTGTTGAGGAACGTTACAGGCTGGTGGCAAGTCTCAATGATAACTTTTTGGACTCCAATGTAGTTGGAAAATCTCTGGATGGCCCATACAGTGCAGAGCAGAGCTTTTTCACGGTCTGAGAATTTAGTCTCTGGTGGGAGAAGTGTCTTGCTGGCATATGTAACGACTCTTTTGTCTTGATCATGCCTTTGGTACAGGCCAGCACTGAGACAGTGGTTGGAGAACCCAGCTTCTAGATAGAACTCTTTTTGTGGGTCAGGGTAAGCCAGACATGGAGCTGTGCATAGGTGTCGTTTTAGCTCATTCATGGCATTTTCTTTAACTGCTGTCCATACAAATGGGCAGTCTTTTTTCAGAAGGGCAGTTAGAGGTTTTGCAATGTCTGAGTAGCTTTCGCTGAACTGCCGTGAGTAATTGCACACCCATAGAAAGCTTCGCAGCTCTGAGATGTTGGTGGGTGGCTTGATGTTTTGAACAGCTTGAATATGGCTGGACTGCGGTTCGATGCCCCTTGATCTGATGAGTAGGCCCACATAGTTGACTCTGGTTCGACACCACTGTCCTTTGTGGAGGGCGATCTTGGCGCCGGCAGTGGATAATTGGTTCAAAACATAGTCTATCTCTTTCAGGTGGTCAGCCACTGTTGTGCTTTTCATTAGAACATCATCAACGTAGATAAGGTTACCTCTGGTTCTGGCATCTGGGCATGCTTTGTTCAGGACAATGTTGAAGTCAGCAGGTGAGTTGGCATAGCCTAACGGGTACCTGGTGAAAGTGAATTGTCTGTTGCCGAACGTGAAGGCTAGCTTGTGCTGATCTTCTGGATGCACAGGTATGGTCCAGAATCCAGAGGCCACATCAAGTGTAGAGAAGATTGTGGCTCCTCTGATTCTGGGTATTTCTTGCTCCAGCTGGGTCATGGGCCATCGGGACAGTGGCACCTGTTGATTCAGTTTCCTGCAGTCAATGGTGGGTCACCACTTGCCGTTTGGTTTGAGGACGGGCCAGATGGGGGCAGAATAGGTGCTGTTGCATGGACGGATGACACCTTTTTCAAGCATGGATTCGATGATCTCTTGCACCGGTTCGTGTGAAGCGATGGGGATCTTGTACTGCCTGACAAAAGTGGGAGAAGCATTAGGGTGCGTTAGGATGCACACAGTGTGGAGTTTGGTGAGACCACAATCTAAAGAGTCTTTGGCAAAGGATGCTTTGAACTTGTAAAGGACTTGTCTGAGTCTTTGTAGATCTGCATCATCTTTAATTGCGTCAGCATCTTTTAGAATTTGCTGAACTTGAGACTCAAATCCTGGGTACGGCTCCTCTGTTGGTGTGTCGTCTGTCGTGTTGGCAGGCAGAGGTGCAGCAGTGTCGTCAGTCTCGCAGGCAGGCTGTTTGGAGACTGTGTATACTGCAAGGTGTTGGTCCTCTGTCAGTTCTGTTCTGCATACCTAGTCTTTGTCCATTGGCATGACCGAAGTGATGGAGACGAGTTTGAAGGGTGCTGTGAACACTGTGTGGTTTGTGCTCCCTTCGGGTATCATTGAAGATGGGATGGGCCCAATGATTGGTAGTGTGAGTTCAAAGTCATGGAAGACATGGCTCACTAGCCATCCCACTCGGTAGGCTTTGGGAATTGTGATGTCCCTTGCCATGCAGTTGTTGAAAAGGATGTAGACTACACGAGATGACACTTCAGTAAGGAGTGTGGCTTCCAGCGTGAGTCCAAGTTCAACACATTCAGGTGAAGGTTGAAAGAAGCCCAGCATGTGGTTTAGGGTTTGACCACAACGCATGTTGAGCCGGACGGCGACCCCTTTGGTGTAAGCTGGTATCACAGTTTCCTGTTCGTTGATTAGGGTGCAAACCTCTGGAATGGTCTGACCTGACAGGAGGTTCTCAGTGTTGGTTGGAACAACAGGGGGCTGTAAAGTCAATGGGGCCCACACTACCTCATTAATGATGTCCACATGAGCCTTGAGGCGAGTCAGGATGTCTGCTCCGATGTAGACATCATGGGGCGGGTCCGGAATGACCAGGAAGTAATGGGTCAGACACCGGTGGTTCCAGTTCAGGTTCAAAGCGCAGACACCTTTGGCCGTCATCATGGTTGATGGGCACGTGTTTAAAGGAAAACGGGTGTGCTTGCTGGCAGAAGGAAGGTCCGGTGTGTCTTCAGTGAGAGCATTGAATAGTGAGACACTGATGGCTGAGTTGTCTGCCCATAGTGCAAGTACAATGTCAGTAGTGGTTACATCATTCAACTGCAGGTCAGTTGTGACCTTGGGGCAGAAGGAATCAGAGTCTTTGGTGAGCTGAAATGTGCAGAGTAGTGAACTTGAATATTGGTCTGGTGCTGGAACTGTGTCCCCGTGGCTGGCTGTGAGAGTTCCCGTGAACTCTGTGACCTGACAGTCTGGCTCTGCGGGAATTCTCGTGACCTCTGTGACCTGACAGTCTGGCTCGGTTGGCCTGTGTGACTGGAGGGGCAGGGGTTCCCGCACTTGAGCCCAAACTTTCAGTTGTTTGAAGTCCAGTAAAGGTTCAAAGCGATCTAGCAGGTCTTTGCCAATTAGAAGTGGGTAAGTGTTCATTTTTGAGGTGTACACTGGGTGGATCAGACTCATAGAACCAATTGTCAGGTAAATGGGAGCTACCTGTTCGAGCCGGATGTCGTTCTGGCTGTAAGAGTGCACATTCAGCTCACACGTTTGAGATGTCAGAGTTCAATCTTGTCTCTTAGATTTAGCACTGAGTCTTTCAAAGAGTTGAACTGACATTAAAGTAAGGTCTGAGCCAGTGTCTAGCAGGGCTTCAAGGCTCACCTCTTTTTCCAAAGTGATGTCTTGGTAGAGTTTCCGGGCCACCTTCTTTTCGACCAGGTTCCCCAGGAGTCTTTGCGTCGGGGCTGGTGTGGTGATCGATGGGTGGTTAGGGCCGGTCTTGTGTGGTTCGCTGCGGAGGCTGATAGCCAGGACAGCATTTCCTGGTCCTTTGGGATTTTGGTCCCAGTTGTAGGAAATTGTGCTGTCTTGCTCAGGCTGTGCAGCTGTCAGCTGTGGTGGCTGGGTGATGCTGTCACTTTGTGACGTGACAGTTAGCTCTGTGGTCTGTGGCTGACGAGCAGTGTTCTGGGTGCTTGGTCTTACGCTTAGACACAGGTCTGTGCTCTGGACGATGGGGATCGGCTATTTCTGGGTCGCCGGCTGGCTTCCCAGGTGGCTCCACCCCTTGGGTTGTTGGATGGGTGTTGCCGGTCCCAGAATCTTTCAAAGCGCCCGCTCTGGTGCTCTGGTTGAGCACCCTCACGGTTGTGCTGCCCTCTGCTGGCTTGGAGCTGTCTTGACTCTCTGTACAAAGGTCTGTGGTGTTGTGGGGCGCCCTCTAGAGTCAGCTCTGAATAGTGTTCGGAGACAGGGAAGATTGTGTGGTTTTTCAGTCTTTTCGGACACAGTCTTTTGCTTGACATAAGCTTTGTGGGCAAAGTCTCGTAGCTGTTGTGTAGACATGCTACGTGGACAGGCCAGGACGCCCATGTGATGACTCACTGTGGGATGCAGATTTCGGAGAAACAGAGTTCTGAAGTTGAAATCCTCTTCCATACCTGGCTCGTTCCGTGCTCCGAAGTAGGCTTGTCGGAATCGGCCGTAGTAGGTCTGTGGGGTTTCAAGTCTTGTCTGCTTGAGGTCCATGGCGATGATGAGCCCTTGGTCTGATTCTGGATCAGATAATTCTTGGATCAAAGCTTGTCACAGCTGCTGGTAGTCAGTTTTGACAGTCTCTGGTTGACGGTCTAGGAAGCTGCGCACGTCATGGCTAGACGTAATTCTTAGCAGGTAAAATCTGTCCCAAGTAGTTACATTGGCGACAGTCTGTAAATGAAAGTCAATGTCTTGCAGGTAGGCATGCACGTCGTGGCCACCTGCAGGGTTCGGAGTGAACGTAGGGATGTTTCTGGCCAGCTTGTCGAGTTCTTTGGGGGCCATGCCGTGGTTAGCGGCAGGGGTTCTCTGGAAGCTGGCTGGTGACATCTTGAGCAATGGGCTTTCAACCCCCCTTTCAGCTCTGAGTTCGTGGCTGAAAGGTACGGACCTGCTGGTTAAGGGAAACTTTGTGGTGTGCGTTTCCCCTTCCCGGTCATTCTGCAGTCTATAAAAGTGTTTCAGCTCTTTGTGAACAATGTCAAGTTCGTTTTTGAGATCGTGTCTCTGCTGAGTAAGTGCGTGGATTTCAGCTCGGGCCGCTTGTAAGTGTTTTTCACAGGCTTTGGCTTTAGCGTCTCTTTTCTTTTAGTTCAGTCTCTGCTCTTGCAAGGAGAGCTTCACCTTGTCGGAGTTTCTCGTTGAGTTCCTCTCTGGCGTTTCTCTCCGCTTGCTTTCTTTGGTCTGTGTCAAGACGAAGATCACCCAGGGCCTTTTGAAGTCTTTCTGCTTCTTTCTGTAGCGCTGGGTCTGTTGCATCCTGTGTCCCACGCTGGTCGTGAGTCTTGCGGAGTAGTTGATCTAGACGGCTCTGCACGTGGGCCTGGTTCCTCCGGGCCTCTTCAGTTTGGAGCTTTAGCGTTGCTGCTTCCTGCTCCAGGTTGATGCTGCTCCTTTCGCTGAGCCGTGCTTGGGCGACGAGGGTGTGAGCGAGGTTTCCAACGATTTTGGCCCAGTCTTTGTAGTTGTAGCTCTGGGTCGGATCGTGGGCCATCAGCTTGTCCAAGTCGGCGTCCTTGGGCAGGAAGGAGGTCGTCATGGCTCTCGGCCATGTCGGGAGGTTGTCCCAGTGGGCTGCGGGACTGTAGGACCGGAACATACTGGCTCACTGTGGGCGAGAGGAACACAACACACACAAACAAAGAGACCAATGCAAGTTCGTTCTAAGGTTAACAAGCTATACTCATACGGGCTATGCCGTTTAAGAGAATTTTGGGGCTAACTGATGTAAACAGTTAGCGGAGCCAATTAACTTGGGTCGACGAAGGACCCGAACTAGAGATTTGACAGGCAGTAGCCTAGCGGGTCACGTGATGACACCGGCTGCTTGGTTTGTCGCTCTATTATTTAGCTTCCTTGGTGGCTCTCAGAGGTTCTGTCTCTAGGTGAAATGAAAGGAACAGATCACAACAGAACAGAAAAATAGCAAGATGGAAAAGATTGAAGTAGAATGAAACAAATAAATAAGTAAATAAATGAATAGGTCTGTAATGAAATGGACAAATACTAACACAGAAAGTGTTATAGGAGATAAGGAGGCCTGAGCCTGCTATCCAGGGTTTAAGATAGGGACAGCAGGTGAGTGGGGGCTATAGGGATAGAAACCCTAGGACGATGGTGTGGCTTGGAGAAGAGATGGGCCAAACACTTAAAATATCCGGGAGATATCTAGTATTCTGTGGCTTATAGTAAGTGGAATGGGTTTTACTAAATTTAGTTTACCTGCGGTGAATTGAGGCCACTCTGGTGGGAACCCGTGGCTCAGTCAACTCCTCCGACGGTTCCCAACACTTGACCGCAGTGTTCTAGGGCAACTTCGTTGTCTCCCTGTACCCTGCTGCGCCCTCTCAAACAACCTGAGTTTAAACACAACCGGCACCCCGAGGTGTCAACTGCCAGACGGCACGGCAAAGTGGATTTTCCCCAGAACCCTCAAAAAGAGTGGCCCCTCTTTAGGCCTTGGTTTAGGTAATTATTCCAAAATTGTGCCTTGTGCGTCGGCTGACGTGGTTGACGTTACCTTTTGGAGTGCCAAATTGCTGATGTCGCAGTTGCGTGCCGCAGCGATGGTACGGGATTCGGAAGTGTCCGAAACACACACGGCCAGCGTCAGTACCGCCGGTCGGGTAACCTCGCTTGCGGGATACCAATCAGAGAATGCCGCAACTCACCACAGTGCTCTAGTGAATATCACCTATAAATACACAAAGGTTAAACAAGTGAAACTTAAAGTGGATTAAGGCTTCCTTGTTTAAACCAAATGGATTGATTTTTTTTTTTATGTAGCAATAAGAGTCAAAGGTTTTACTAAATAATAATAAACAAAGGGAAATTATGATAATGATGGTATTTTATCAAAATAACCTAACCCCAAAAGAGAAAATAGAAAATAAAGAAAACCAGATGAAACACAGGAGGAGGCAGGCTGTAGTAGCGTGTTGTTGCCACCAGGGTGCGTACTTCCTCAGTGGTGGTGCACCTGACTGAACAGACAAACTTAATTCAAAATAAATTCAAAGAAGTTTAAATCAAATTTAAATAAGCATGCAAGAAGAATGAAGGAAAATCAGAATAATATCCGATAACTACCAATGATAACAGTAAAGTATCATTAATAATTATGAAATAATCAAAAGAGAAAAGTAGAAATGAGCCAAGCAGGATGAAACACAGGAGGAGGCAAACCGTAGTAGTGGGTTTTCACCACAAGGGGGCGCACTTCCTCCCTGTGGTTAATCTGGTTTAATCAGACACCTTAATTTAAATTTACATTCAAAGTTGTTTGAACCAATCTTAAATAAGTGTGTAAAAGGGAGTTAAAGATCAGAATTATATCTTGATAATAATCAGATTACTGTAATGATTTCCATTACACGAGAGTAGATGTTAAACTTCATGCTGATTTGTACTCGGCTTTCGCCAAGATAAGCACCAACTAAGACGTAGCTTTACAGTAACCTATACTTCTCATCCATTTACGCTTCTTTCCAAATAGTGATGTGAATCTCCTTCTGTCTGGTGTTAATATTGCGCGTCAGCACACACAACGGCTGCAACCACAGTGCGGTCCCCTCATGACAACCTCTGGATTGAGCAGAGTAGGGGACATCTCTAGGGTCTTCAAGTGGGCACCTTCCGTCCTCAGTGTTTCGTCGACTAGCCCACGACACCTCAAGAGGGCTCGACAGTGACTCTGGCGTCCCAGAGTCACCCCCCTCCGTCCCCCACTCAACTCAGCCCAGCTTACTGACCTTTACCTCCTCCTGCTGCTGAGGTTGCTCCTTCATCGTAGTTCACATGTGACCTAACCACAATCTCTCAACTCTCCACAACCCGACCATACGCGCCAACCCGTTTGACTAAGGCTGTCGAGCCCCACTGCGGACGTTAAAGCGGTCAGTGGCAACGGTTCCGTATGGCATACTACCGCAAAACACAATATCTGTCCAAACACCAATCCTCATTCACGCAAAATACACAGGAACGTAATAACTGTAATTACTATGCAAACTATACAAATAAACCAACAGACTCTTCAAATTTTCAAGAATTTTCGAAACCGTAGCGTGGCGGCCTGTACACAGCCAGCCAGAATCTTTCCGTCTCAACCACAGCCAGTTGCTGCTCCTCTCTGCTGCTTCAGATAAGTTCTTTACTGTGCGACGCAACTCTTGGCCACTGAATCCGACGTCTCTAAGGAACCGGGTTGTGGAGTGTGCCACAAATCCTCGACAACCCACTTCCACTGGATAAACCCGGACTCTCCATCCTCGCTGTTCTGCTTCAGTGGCCAGCTGAGCATACCGCAGTTTCTTCCTCTCATATGCCTCATCTACAGCATCCTCCCATGGCACTGTTAACTCTATC
This sequence comes from Gila robusta, assembly GCA_030770095.1. NCBI lineage: Eukaryota > Metazoa > Chordata > Actinopteri > Cypriniformes > Leuciscidae > Gila > Gila robusta. The sequence goes on along the minus strand of JAVALU010002211.1, from coordinate 121,861 downwards.
AGTTGAACAATGCGTGCTGATCCAGACCACAAAACAATATCTGGTCGGAGGTTAGTGGTGGCAATCTCAGGTGGAAAAATAAGCCGTTGATCAAGATCAGCCAGCATTTTCCAGTCCCTAGCAGCTTCCAGTTGTCCTGGGCGAGAATTGGTTTTAACACCTTTTCTTGGTGGTTGCTCGCCTGGGCGGAGGAATATTGTCTTCTGTGTGTAATGTTTTGCCAGAACAGGTGGCAACTTATTGGTCATGTTACGCTTGTCTTCCAATGCTAAAGCCAAACATCGGAGTACTTGGTCATGGCGCCAAGTAAACCGACCTTGGCTAAGAGCCACCTTACATCCTGTCAAAATGTGCCTTAATGTGGCAGGTGATGAACACAAAGGACAAGAGGGATCCTCTCCTACCCAGAGGTTTAGGTTCTGTAGTGATGGGAGAACATCATATGTTGACCTGATAAGGAAACTGATCCTACTCTCTTCCATTGACCAAAGGTCTTGCCAGCCCATCTTGCGTTTTTCCACACTCTCCCATCTCATCCACTCTCCCTGCTTGGCCTGGGAAATGGCCTTTATACACCTCATCCTCTCCTCCTGCTTTCGCACCTCGTTGACTACGAGCTTCCTCCTTTGAGCTGGGGCTGCCTTGTGCCATTTAGGAGGAGCTAAACTGAGCCCAAAACCCCCTCTTCCATGCTGTACCTGCCCCACGATATCACCAATTTGAAGGGCAGCCTTTGCCTCTTCCACAGATTTCTTTGCTGACCACTTTCTACCAGCTTTTAACACAGGTGCTGCCTCCCTTATACATTTGTCGCGTGACTCTACTAAGGTCATTTCCAGTCTGACCTTGGCGCACTTAAACTCCTCGGTTAAAGCAGAGACTGGCAGCTGCAATATTCCTTTACTATAAAGTCCCACTCTGCTGAGGCAGCGTGGAACTCCCAACCATTTCCTGACATATGAACTTATTAACACTTCCAGCTTATCCACTGTTGTCAAAGAAACCTCGTACACAGTCAGTGGCCACAGCAACCTCGGCAGTAGACCAAACTGAAAGCACCAGAGTTTTAGTTTCCCTGGTAGAGCGCAGCTGTTTATGCTCTTCAACCCTTCCACTGCTTGTCGTCTAACTTCTCCCACTCGAACTGTGTCCTTTAGATCCCCATCGTACCATCTCCCAAGACTCTTCACTGGCTTCTCAGAAACTGTTGGTATTGCCTCACCATTAATGAAGAATGTTTTATCTACCACCTTGCCTTTAATTATCGAGATGCTCCTTGATTTAGAGGGCTTAAATTGCATTCGTGCCCATTCAATGTTATCGGTTAACTTACCCAATAACCGATTAGTGCAGGCTACTGTTGTAGTCATGGTTGTCATGCCATCCATGTATGCTCTGATTGGTGGTAGTCGCATCCCAGAAGCCAAGCGCTCTCCTCCTACTACCCATTTTGATGCCCTAATGATTACTTCCATTGCCATGGTAAAAGCCAGTGGAGAAATTGTGCATCCTGCCATTATTCCAACCTCTAAGCATTGCCATGTAGTGCTGAATTCTGGAGTTGAGAAACTAAATTGCAAATCTCCAAAATAGGCTTTCACTAAATTTGTTATCGACATCGGTACCCTGAAAAAATCAAATGCTGCCCAAAGAAGCTCATGTGGCACTGAACCATATGCATTAGCCAAATCCAGGAATGTCACATGGAGCTCCTTCCTCTCCTTTTTAGCTGATTGAATTCGTTGCCAGATAACATTGATGTGTTCTAAGCATCCTGAGAACCCTGGAATGCCCGCTTTTTGAACTGAAGTGTCAATGAAGCCATTCTTTAATAGGTAGGTTGACAATCTCTGAGCAATAATACTGAAGAAAATCTTAACTTCGACGTTTAATAGTGAAATAGGACGAAACTGACTGATGCTTGTAGCATCTTTTTCTTTAGGTATAAAGACTCCACCTGCTCGCGCCATGCTCTAGGTACAACCTGCTTTTCCCATGCCACTTTTATCAATTTCCACAGAATTCGTAGAACTCCTGAAGCACTCTTGTACACTCTGTACGGAACTCCATTAGGCCCTGGAGATGATGAAGCCCTTGCCTTTCTCACAGCCTGCTCTATCTCTTTCCACTTAGGTGCACAGACCTCCATTTGGTATTCTGGTGGATTGATAGGTGGGATGTCTGACGGAATTGACATAGGCTCATGCCTTTTTGCATCTGTATGCGTTTCCTCCAAAAATCTCTCTAGCTCAACCCTAGATGCTTTTAAAGTGCCATTCTTCTCACTGGTGAATAACTTCTTTACGAATTTGAATGGGTCTTTATAGAAATTAGCCCTCGCACACTCCTTCTTTGTGTAGCGTTTCCGTAGGCGCTCAGCTCTGCGTAATGTTGCAAGCTTATCTTTTATGGCCCTTTGTAAGAGATTGAGTCCCTCCTTCTGACCTTGTTCTGCTCTTTTCCATTGCTTCCTCAGCTGCCTTCTTTCTCTAACTAACCCTTCAATTTTCTGCTGCTGTCTAGACATTCCAGGAGTAGTTTGTACTTTTTCCTTCCTTTTTTCCACACCAAACCTCTCACTTCCATATGCGTAAATGATTTCCCCAAATTTATCCAGCTTCTTTTCAACTGTACCAGTTAATCTTTCCAATGCAAAGCATAGATCTGTGTTTACCGTGTCCCATGCAGTTTTCTCACAAGCTCTTGGCCATCTAACTCCAGGCCTATGCCCGTTGAGGTTCTTTTCTCTCTTATGCTGGTTAGTCTGACCGGGTTCACAAGTATCAATGTGTTCATCACTAACCGTGCAAACCCTCCTCTCCTCTATGACAGGGGTGCTGATATCCTGCGAACTGTGGTTTGCTTCCTGTCGCTGGATTTCATTCGACTGACTTGACTGACTTCGTAAGAAGGACTGATCAATGCGAGGCCCTTGTCCCTTCTCCCTCAAGCATTTCATTTTCCCTTGATGAATCTTCAAATAAAATATCAGTGATAAGAGAAAAATTAAAGATTAAAAATAACAATGAAAACCACAAGGCAAGAGAGAAATAGACCAAATTCAAAACAGAAATGAAAGCAAGAAAGGTGGTAAGCAGACGTAGCAGGGTGGGTACCACCAGGGGGCGCACTCCCTTCTAAGCGGATATCAGTGGCTGAACTGAAACTTTAAGTTGAAGTTTTAATTCAAATCTTGTTTGCACCAAACTTCAAATAAGTGTACAGTCAAAAGCAGGAAAATTGTCAAACACGAAATAATATTTGCACGAGCAAAGCTGTAAATGCAAATAATTATTGAGAATTTAGACAGGCTAATTCATTAGTCACATGGAATTTAGCAGTAAGAGAGCATTATCTGATAACGGCCACGAGATGGCGCTATTGCGCTCATGCAGGCTAAAATCAAAAGGCGAGGCGTAATTTGAGACTTCTAAACACTTAAAGGACGCCCTCTGGTGTTTAGCAAGCGGAATTACAACCAACTTTAATGTGATTCAAAACTAAGAGCGTTTCTACGCGACGATTTTCTGCAAAAATCACGAGTAATTCATTGAGACCTCGGCAGGTCTTGCGGTGCTATTACACTACACAAAAACGAGTTTCTTTGCTGCACTACGCGTAAATGTGGACAAATTTACGTCTGTTGTTCGACTCCCATACACATTTATCAAAAATAGCACTATGATTCAATGTATTAGGTTTAAAATCGGTTAGCTAAGCCAATTTCTGACCAGGAGTTTTCGTTATCTAACGATAAAATATAAGGATAAAATATAAGGCCTTTTAACTGTAGATGGAGAACATCGTCCATCCAGTTATTCAAGCTCTGAGATTTCTTCGTTCTAACAGGCGGATTTGATAATATTAAAAATGTAGTACTGCAAAAGAGATTTTCATCGTTTTTACAGGAACAATTATAACATTATGGACTGCAGTTTATTTGAACTGAGAAAGGCTCTTGTGCCTTTAGTCAGCTCAGTCAGTGAGTTCGCTCGCGCGGCTTCTCGCTCCTCGAACGCGCGTACAATATTAATTAACAATATACACATAGATTGAAACTGAATTGCTCATAAACAAGTTTAAAATGTGCTAAGCATTTTCTCCACCAAACTGTAAGGAACCTGGGTCAGGCTTTGGGAATATGTATTCAAAAATTAGTATTTTTTCATTTATTCATACGGGTTTGACCCAGATAATCATACATGTTAAATCTCCCAAAAAGGGATAATATATTCCCTGCATCTGCATTCATATATGTACTTAGGCAATTAACCACAAAGGATTATAATTAACTGCATCTGTAGACTATATTTTACAGACAGGTTAAAATTAGCTCAATTGTATATCAATACTTAATCAAAACGGATTATAATTAAATATTTAATATATCAACTATGTCTATCATAGATCGATCGTCGGGATAATCTTTAAGGGGATTAATTTATGACCGAATCATCTGTTTGTCCAGCAAACCCTGATCATTCGATCTCAATCAAACCTCACAAAATTATCCTACTTTATAGACTTTCAGGAGAAGCTATTCCTCTGGCCAGAAGGAACAACTTTCCTGTTCTATAACGATTCTTTAAGTAGGCTATCAATAAATTTGTAAAGCACGTAGCTTTGGATCGTATACATTAAAGGGACTTGTATATGAGCATAGAGACAGAATCAATAAATGAATATAATGAATTTAATAAAGGAAAACTACGTATACGGTTACTAACGTTACAAGGAATAACATGTATTTACAACAAAATACAACGACAATGAAAGAGAATGCATCAATAAAGAGAGAGAGAGAATGAGAGAGAGAGAGAGAGAATCTGGAAGGATCAGTGGCAAATTACAGACCTTAAAACCTTTGAGAAACAACACGGAGAAACACATCTTAATGCTCTGAATAGCTTGATACAGATGTATACTTGCACATGGTTCTCTTTGTTGCTGGAAACGGCTGCGTGAGCGGCCTCGTTTCGTGTGTGTGTGTCATCGGAGCGCCACGTGGTCTGCAGATGGTCTGGAGCGTGCACTTTCGAACGAAGGTTTAAAGGTCTCGGACGTAAAATGACCAAAGAAACGATTCTAGCTAAGTTCACTTACTCGTCTGAGGAAATGAACAAAGTAGAAAGGAAAAATAAAACTTAAACAAACAAAGGAAAAGATCCCCGGAGGGGGGATCGCGGAGCAGTTACATGGTGACGAGGAGGAGGAGAACGAAGTAAGAGAGAGGAGGCAGGGGGGTCAGTTCTCTTAGAGGAACTGAAGTCCACACCTCTGTGGGGAGCCCTGGCCAATGACATTCAACGAAACTTTGGCGGGCAGAATTTCTTTTGTCCTGTCAGGCAGGTCATTTAGATGTTTTATGGCCGTGGCCGAATTCGGTCAGAATCATTCCAAAATATGGTACAGCATAGTAAAATACATTTTACGGTATGTTCATATACATATATGGCTTGACCAGCCTTAGGGCGTTCTGTACATATCAGAAACGACATGTAAGGAGGATTATATTGCAAAGTTACATTAAAAGCATAATTAAAAACCCTTGTAGTTTGTTTAGAACTACTATACACTCACAGATACCTTCATAGGACCTGGGCAATCGGACGAACATAACAACATATCAAATATATTTCGGTAAAGTCTTTATATGACGAAGTTAATGAAAGTTTCATGTGTGTGTGTGTGTGTGGTGGGGTTGGAATGTGCTCTGGTCTCCATTCTGGCCTGGCTCTTAGGAGATAGCAATCTCTTTGAGGCCCGACCCCCAGCTGTGTGTGTGTGTGTGTGTGGTGTGCACAAGTTCCTTCTTGCTGGAAAGGGGGAAGGCTTGGTTTTAACTCAGTTCGCTATGAAAGTGTCAATGAACGCCATTAGGAACAGACTCTGTGGTGCCCAACCTGAGTTATGGACCAGAGTCAGAGAAGTTAAAAGCATTCTTACATGTATAAGTGCATGAGTCGTCCTGACATAGTCCAGATACCCTACACATACGTAACCTGAGACGTTTGTTTTCCCTTTATTTCGCCGACTAGAATTTCAAAATGAAACCGTAGCAGAGTCTCAATGCAACAGACAGCGATGATTTCTTGACTGAAATCCACGTTTTGAACGAATCACTTGCTTCTTTCCCGAATGAATCAGCCGTTTCAACAAATCGGTTGAATGAATGAATCCCTCAACTCACTTATTAAGACTGTGACTTGCCGCCGCCTACTGGGGGTTTTAGTTTCATATTTAAAGTACCCTTTAATTAAAACGTTAAAATTAGAAATCATTTCATATTTAAATATTGATTTAAAAAAAAATCTCATAGCTTTATTTATGCAATTGTAAATGGAGTGTAAATATATTAATGCCGCTTCTGCGTCACCTCTGCACTGCAAAGATGGATTTTTATTGAGTATTGCTCTGGATATCGATCCAAACACACCTAAAGAGATCAACAAGGACCATCGTGTTTGCTCAGTACATTTCACTGAGGACGACTATTTTGAGAAAATGGAATTTGCCACACGGACCATGAAACGTGTGCTGAAGGATACGGCCATCCCATCGATAGCACAGACGGGACAAAGTGGATCACCTGTGGCTGCGGTAAGTGTTCCGTTATGTTTTTAGATGACTAGCCTACTGTAACAGTGCCATTAGCTAGATCTAATGTAACGTTAGTGACACTATTATATGAATAGGGTGGTAACTACTATTGCAGTTGTTCCCGGGCTCCATGTATCCCCTGTAATGTAAGTATTGTGTTGTCAAGAACGTGCTCTATCGCCCCAGTAACAAATGAGCGGAGCTAGAGGTAAACTTAGTCAAGTTGGTTTTGTTGACGTTTGAAACAACGGTGCGTCTCTCAGGTGCTGCGGTTATCACTCCGCCCAAGTAGCAGTGCTTCGCCTTCTGAGAATATAGTTCCCAGTATTTATACGGTTAGAAGATGTCTGTCTCATATGACCTTGTTATTTGTACACTCTGTGACTATACAAATCGCAACATGTAAATAGGAAAATGTTTGCGTTATTTTGTCACTTATTGGGATTAGTATGCTAGCTGTAGCCATTTACATCCAGTCTTTGTGCTAAGCTAGGCTAGCGGTGGGTGCGTCAAACAGAGTTACAGCACGCACGGAGATGAAAAAGGTATGTATGGACTTATCTAACTCTGGGGGATACGGTGAATAAGCTAAAGTCCCAAAAAGTCGGCGTGTTCCTTTAAGTCAAAATTGTGAGATATAAGCTCGCAATTCTGAGGGGGAAAAAAGTCATGAGATGTAATGAGATGTAAACTCACAATTTTTTTTTTTTTATTATTCTGTGGCAGAAACAAGCTTCCGTAGTTTTAAATGAAAACATTTAAAACATTTTATTACACGGCTCACTGGAATACTGTTTGGTCACTCGCACCATAGCTGTCTAATATTTCCAAATATCCCCTGTCATCAATAGCAACACTGTATGTGGGCGTTTCTTCGACTAGTAGCACTTTTAGCCTTGTGAAGTTGAATAAAACAAACTTGTTCAAAAGTCATGTAACACAGTCTCATAAATTTAAATAATTTGTAGTTTTGAGGTCTGTAAGAGGACAAACTTAGATTACAAGAGAAATTGTTAATATTTTACATATTTTCCAACCTCCAATGAACAAATGTCATTTCCACCACATCTCAAAACAGCTGTTATTTAAAAATAGAATAACTTATGCCACTCAAGAATTGTCTAAGATAATTTTTGTAACTAGTTTTACCAGTTTTTCCACAATGTACAATAATTATACATTTGTCAATTAGATAAATTAACTGCCCTAAGAACCAAATGCTGAACTGTACACCTGTCACACTCTGAAATTTAATATTGGTTTGGGTAAGAGCTTATTAGAAAATAAATAACTTGAATTTTGATATTAAGTAGAGCATGATCTCATAAATTGTGGATACATTTTTAATGTGTGATGAGAACTTTTTTAATATTTTTTTAAAAATGTGACCAGTCACGGAAACTAGGGACACAAGTCGGTTCTGGGGCATTTTGAGGTATTCATAGATTCTGAAATTGTAGTCTCCAAGCTTTCCAACGATGTGTAACACGTGGAAATCTGATAATATTTGGAGAAGTTGTGGTCATTTGAAGGTAGGCACTTAAAAAAGCTAAAAGGATAGATAACGGCCTCTAAAGATTGTGCAGTTCTCACCTCTCTCTGCTCCTAGGAGTGACAATAGGGCTCATTTACATCTCATTTAGATAAGCCATACCCCCTGTAAAGATCCCCCCTGTGCTTTACAGCTTTTTTTTCTTTCCTGAGCTAGCTAATAACAATAGGTAGGTATGGAAGGTCTAAACAGACTAAACATGAGATAATGTGTACGTGTTCTTAGAATGAAAACAAAACGACAAACTTTAATGTTTATGGAAACTCACCCCCAGGACCGGCGAATGCACTTCTGCCGCTCTAGGTGAAAAACAATTGTGCTGCCCCTCTATTTGCAACGTATACCAGCAACAACACACAAAGACCAATATGCCATACGTATAACGCAAAACCAGCAACAACACACAAAGACCAATATGCCATATACATATAATACAAAACCAGCAACAACACACAAAGACCAATATGCCATACATTTAACGCAAAACCAGCAACAACACACAAAGACCAATATGCCATATACATATAACGCAAAACCAGCAACAACACACAAAGACCAATAAGCCATAGGCCTACATATAACGCAAATAGTGTGCAACGCGCGTGTGCCCAAAATGTCAACAATATTAAAGTTTATGCAGGAGGCAAATTTTTACTCAAGATGGCGCCGCAGACGGCTGCCTCGGTGCGGAGCTCTCCAGCTATTGTGTTGTTTTTGTTCGTTTGTTCTGCGTTTAGTCATTCTTTTCCTATCAGTTTCACCAAAGACGAACTACTGGACATTAGGAAACACACACCAGAAACCTTTTCTACAGTTTTTGATTATTCGGACGTTTTGCTGGACATTCTCGTCGGAGGGGCAGCGGTGTTGTTCAAACGCGCGGTCAGACGCAAACACGGGAAGCGAGCCGGCGCGCTGGTTAAACTCCGCGAGCGCGGCCTGCGCACTGCACTCCCCAGTATTCATCTCGCGAATCTCCGATCCCTTCCTAACAAAACGGATGAACTTCTTCTCCTCACCCACACTAACAAGGATTTTTTAAACTCTGCTGCTCTGTGCTTCACTGAAACCTGGCTGAGTGAAGCCATACCGGACAACGCAATACATCTGCCGGGCTTCCAGCTGTTCCAAGCGGATCGCATCGCGGAGCTAACGGGGAAAACAAGAGGTGGTGGATTGTGTTTCTACATTAACGAAAGTTGGTGTTCAGATGTAACAACACTGAAGAAGATATGCTCTCCTAATTTAGAGGCACATGTCATAAACTGTAAACCCTTCTACTCGCCTCGGGAATTTTCCTCTTTCATTCTCGTGAATGTTTACATCCCTCCAGACGCGTGCGTGAGCGCGGCGCTACAACAGCTAGCTGAACAAATAGCTGAAACGGAACAAAGGTACCCAGACTCTCTTTTAATCATTCTTGGGGATTTTAACAAAGCAAATCTTTCCCGTGAACTACCAAAATACAGACAGCACGTTACATGTCCCACCAGAGACAGTAATATACTGGACCACTGTTACACCACAATAAAAGATGCGTATCACTCCGTTTCACGAGCAGCCTTGGGGCTCTCTGATCACTGTTTGGTTCATCTCATACCGACCTACAGGCAGAAACTGAAATCAGCTAAACCTGTAATAAGGACTGTAAAAAGATGGACTAATGAAGCAGAGCAGAATCTACAGGCCTGCTTTAATTGCACTGATTGGACTGTTTTTGAAGCTGCTACCAACGATCTGGATGAGCTCACAGATACTGTAACATCATATATAAGTTTCTGTGAGGATACATGCATTCCTACCAGGACATTCTTATCATTTACTAATGATAAACCATGGTTTACTGGGAAACTCAAACACCTTCGTCATGCCAAAGAGGATGCTTACAGAAGTGGGGATAAAATCTTGTATAACCAGGCCAGAAACAGATTGACAAAGGAGATCAGAGTTGCTAAAAGGAACTACTCTGAAAAACTGAAAAAACAGTTTTCATCCAACGACCCATCATCAGTCTGGAATGGCCTGAGGAACATCACCAACTACAAGTCACCATCCCCCCGATCTGTGGACAATCAACACCTGGCTGACAATTTAAATTCATTTTACTGCAGGTTTGACAAGCCCTCATTCACACCACACACCCGGTCTGATCTGCACTTCACACATTCACCATCACCTCCTGCACTCCCATTACTCCCCCCTCCTGCCATCCTACCTGAGCTTAAGGTCTGTGTGGAGGACGTGAGAAGAGTCTTCAAAAAACAGAAGACTAGGAAAGCCTCAGGCCCAGACGGCATCTCATCTGCTTGTTTAAAAGCCTGCGCTGACCAACTGGCCCCGGTCTTCACGCAGATCTTCAATAGATCATTGGAGCAGTGTGAAGTTCCCTGCTGCTTCAAACGCTCCACTTTCATTCCTGTCCCCAAAAAACCCAAAATCACTGGACTTAATGACTACAGACCTGTCGCTCTCACGTCTGTGGTCATGAAGTCGTTTGAAAGACTGGTGTTGGCCCACCTGAAGGACATCACTGGACCCCTGCTGGATCCCTTTCAGTTTGCTTACAGAGCAAACAGGTCTGTGGATGATGCAGTCAACATGGGACTGCATTATATCCTGCAACATCTCGACAGACCAGGGACTTATGCAAGGATCCTCTTTGTGGACTTAAGTTCGGCCTTCAATACCATCATGCCTGGTCTTCTCACAGCCAAACTGACCCAGCTCTCCATACCATCCTCGATCTGTCAGTGGATCACCAGCTTCCTGACGGACCGGCAGCAGCGAGTGAGACTGGGGAAACACACATCCAGGACTCTCACCACCAGCACTGGCGCCCCCCAAGGTTGCGTTCTCTCCCCACTGCTCTTCTCCCTGTACACTAATGACTGCACTTCTAAAGACCCCACTGTCAAGCTCCTGAAATTTGCAGACGACACCACTGTCATCGGTCTCATCCAAAACGGTGACGAGTCTGCTTACAGACTGGAGGTTGAACAGCTGGCTGTCTGGTGCAGTTATAACAACCTTGAGCTGAACACGCTCAAAACAGTGGAGATGATCGTGGACTTCAGGAGGAACAGCCCAGCACTCCCCCCACTCATCATCATGAACAGCACTGTGGAAGCAGTGGAGTCATTCAGGTTCCTGGGCACTATCATCTCTCAGGACCTGAAGTGGGACAATCACATTGACTCCACTGTGAAAAAGGCCCAGCAGAGACTGTACTTCCTTCGCCAGCTGAGGAAGTTCAACTTGCCACAGGAGCTGCTGATTCAGTTCTACTCAGCCGTCATTGAGTCTGTTTTATGCACTTCCATCACTGTCTGGTTTGGTTCAGCTACCAAATCAGACATCAGGAGACTACAACGGACAGTCCGGACTGCGGAGAGGATTATTGGTGCCCCCCTGCCAACCCTCCAGGACCTGTACTCTTCCAGAGTGAGGAAGAGAGCAGGTAAAATCATCACAGACTCCACTCACCCTGGACACCACTTGTTTGAACTGTTACCGTCAAGACGGCGACTCAGATCACTGGCCACAAGAACATCTCGGCACAGGAACAGTTTCTTCCCACAGGCCATTTCCCTTCTGAACAGTTAACATATCTCCCAAGGCATATGCCTGTAAGTGCAATACTCCCACTGTTTAGTGCAATATCTTAAAAATTCAGGTGATATTTATATTTATATTTATTCATACTACACAAAATACTGTAAATATGTTCATAATCTGTAAATGTTTATTCTGACAAAACCCAACTGTGACCATATATTTTTATAGTATTTTCATATTTTTTATAATTTTATTAGTAGAATTTGTATTACTATTTGTATTACTATTACTTGTTGTATCTGTATTTGTATATGTGCACTGGAAGCTTCAGTACCAAGGAAAATTCCTTGTGTGTGCAAGCACACTTGGCAATAAAGCTCTTTCTGATTCTGATTCTGAAATGCCTGCTGGCATTTTTCTTTAAGCAGTCATGACAGGAATTTTCCAAATAATCATATTTCACCTCCTCAAATTACTGTTGCAAATCTCTTTACACCACTTTCTTATGTGCGTATACACACACAAATGAAATGTCCGCAAGCACATTATATCATCAGCAGGTTCAGCATATTAAATAACGACTAAAGAGCAAATGAAGCTTAACTTACGTTTCAGAAGCGCGCACGGCAGGCCTTCATCGCGGCAAAGGTCTTAACTGCATCCTCTATTTCGATTATCTGTGCCAGTTCATGTTCTATGGAGATTGTTGCCAGTCCATTAAGTCTGTTCCCTGTTCACAAAACGTTCCCCATTCAAAGCAATCGGGACGTCACATATGCCACCGCTGTCAGCGAGCCGAGCCGCCGTATTCAAGCACCGAGGGCGCGCGAGCCGCGCCCATACCTCCGGTTCAGTTTCCCGAGCCCACAAAGTGCGGCGAAAACATTTTCGGTGTAACTGCCACGGATCAGCTCGTCTGCGACAATCTTTGCGGCGTCCATCTTTATTGAATTTTGATATCAGATAGAGCCGGCCAGAGCGCTGCATAATAAGTAGCCACGCTGTTGGGGGGCGGGGGCAAAAGCGCCGGCGGCTATTCAGTATGGAAATACACACAGACAATTACACGCCCCTACTGCATGCTAGAATCTCCGAAAAACAAGCCGATTTCAACCTCAAAATGTACGCTTTTAAATATACCAATACTGTTATCTCAAACATGGAGAGGCTTCTTCATGATCTCAACCAACAGATTCTGCAAAAAAGCGGAAATCACCAATTTTGAAAAAAAACGCTTCTTTCTCATTTTGCTCGCAAGTTGTGCTGCCGACTTGTGTCACTGGTTTCCGTGACGGGTCACAAATGTGTGTGGTAATGGAAATGACAGGGTGTTGTGAAAATGACAATGAATTCACGTGAATGTATAGAAACAGTAGAGATATTTATGAGAAAAATTCTTAAACTCATCACACTTATTAAACTCAATTCACAAAGTCATTAAACATAACCACACCTGTTTTTAGTGTAGTGCTGAGTTTGATGTATAAAACTGATTTGTCTCACAGATGAACGGTTACAGTGCATACTAAAATAAAAATAGATAAAAATTAAATCAATTAATATAAAAGTAATATAATTTAGAAATAAAAATAATATCATAATCCATCCATCCATCCATCCATCCATCTTCTTCCGCTTATCCGGGTCGCGGGGGCAGCAGTCTAAGCAGAGACGCCCAGACTTCCCTCTCCCTAGAAACTTCATCCAGCTCTTCTGGGGGAATACCAATGCATTCCCAGGCCAGCCAAGAGACATAATCCCTTCAGAGTGTCCTAGGTCTTCCTCTGGGTTTCTTTCCGGTGGGACGCGCCCGGCCCCGGGAATGTGTCCAGGAGACATCTGGAACAGGTGCCCGAGCCACCTCAGCTGGCTTCTCTCGATGTGGAGGAGCAGCGGCTCTACTCTGAGCTCATGACCATAGGTGAGAGTAGGAACGTAGATCGACAGCTTTGCCTTGCAGCTCAGCTCCTTCTTCACCACGACAAACCGGTACATCGACCGCATTACTGCAGAAGCTGCACCAATCCGTCTGTCAATCTCCCGTTCCATCCTTCCCTCACTCTTGGACAAGACCCCAAGATAGTTGAACTCCTCTTGAACTGTACATACGAGGTTCATGTTTGTAACCGTAATCTTAGGGGGTGGACTCATTTAAAGTAATGTAATTGTTTGGTTTTAGCCAGGTTTCTGTCAAACACAGCACGTTATAGTCTGTAATCATATCATTAACAATAAGTGCTTTTGAAGTAAGGGATCGAATATTCAGCAACCCAAGCTTTATCGTTTGTTCATTTGTATTATATCTGTTTTTTATTTGTTGAACATAATTAAATTTTTACCCTTAGATGGGTTTGGAAGTTTTTTGTATTTCCTTATTCGGGGAAGAGAGACAGTCTCAATATGATGATATCTTGCTGAAGGAGTCTCTATGATGGGATTTATCTGACCTCAGTGACGTGAGACAGCTAGCAGACAGTCGGTTTAGCCAGTTTGTCTGCTTCCTGACCAGAGCCCCAATTCATGTTTGAGCACTTCCGGAAATGTGTTTTTTTTTTTTTTTTGCTCTATCGGGGGCCATTGCTGGGCCCCTGTGGGTGGAAGGGCAGTACAATCTACACAGATATATTCTCCTCATCATGAAGAACAGACTTTGTTGAGTCACATTTAAATACCCCCCTCCCCCTCCCCCTACATTTAAATACTACATTTGTAGCAATGTAGCCCACTGCAGCCTCTTGTTATTCACATACCTTCCCTTTATTTCACAGAAAACTGGCATACTTGTCACAATATGTAAGTATGTGCAACTTTTGTTGCATTGCTGTCCCAAACATCATTAACCAGATCAAAATGTTTAGGTCCTAAGTAAAAGAATCATGGTACTTAATTATATGTAGTTATTTTTAAATTATGAACTAATCTCATAAGAAATTTAAATTTATCAAATACAATTTTCTATTTATTGTACCAAACACCACTTTCAATACACAATATTCACCGTACTTTATTACACAACACTTTAGGAGGACACAGCATAAAGTTGATAAAGTAGCATAAAGACAAATGAGATTCAAGATACATAAAAATGGGTCTTCAAAAATACATTAACATCATATTAATCAAGTTACAGCTGCTGAAGCAACAAAAATAAGTACCACAGAATCGTATTCAGTCACCTATGATACAGAAAACAGATTTAATTGTGTTGGTAAATAATGATTCATTATCACAGCTAAACTGGTTTCTTGCTCTTCCCTATACATGTCTCTTATGTTCATGTTCTTCTTCCTCGTCTAAACAGTTTGTTCAGTTGTACCCTACAGTACAGCTAATGAACAGCAGATGTGATCACTGATGTGCCGTAGTTTTTTCTCAACCAGAGGAAGAAGTCTCAACATCCCATTGTCAGGCGTTTCCACCTCAAAAAGGAGAACACAAAAGGGCCAGAGTTGCCTGTTCCTTATTTAAATTTACAAAGCAGCAGTCAGTACATTATATTATACACATTGAAGTATTATATGTATAATATTGCAGCACATAATATAACCTAAGTACTGAACAAAAACTGTTTTACCCATATCAACAGCAACCTATTTTAAAGTCTTTAAATGTTCGCCGGTTCCCGCCTCCTTCTTCCGGCAACATCTAACCTTTCTACAATAACCAATCGAACAGTGGTATGATGTACACAAATTAGATCAGTAAAGAATAAGGGAAGTACTGCCTTAATTTAAAACAATTCATTGAACAGCTGACAATTAACTTTTTACACCATCTAGATTATTGTTTTACGTTTAGAGGTAGTTTGAGGTAGGCCTATACAAATTTGCCAGTATGTGTGTTCTGTGTGAATCAGACCTGTGAGAAAAAAACATGTAAAGAAAAAATAGCACGAGTACTGTGAATATTTAGTCTCATAAAAACAATCTGTAAACATCCGAAACTGGTCAGCAGGTACCAATGATTAAACACCAGATTTGCAAATTGTTTGCAAAGCATTTAAAAATGAGAGAGAAAAAATACTTTAAACATCTGTGTTATGATAAGTTGTGAAGGTTAATGCAAACATCTTTGTGGCAACCCTCAATGTGGAAAAGGTGACATTGTCATTGATGAAGTGTTTTATTGGATAATTATGCAAAAAGCAGTTTACAACAACCATATCTGATAAACACTCAAGACAGAAAGAAACAAACATAAATTCAGTAATTATTTTATATGAAAAAGGTTCATATGGAAGCGTGTGATATCAATCATCTGTGCTCTATATTTGTGCTAATTAGCAATGCTAATGCTAATAGTGTTTTATGGCACTTTTGTCTTGATATTACTTTGCAGTCTTGTACGTAATTGTACAGTACTATCTCTAATTTAAAATCGATTAAATAATTTAAACATTTTTCAACTGACCCATAGCTACTTCTCATACCAGCTGGGTCTGTTTGAGGTTTGGTAGTAGTGTAAATACGGCTCAGCAGGCCGCTCAGTTGAGCTCAGGCTGGTGGATGGCTCACATTTTTACATAATGTTTAAAGAGTACATACTTAAAGTTAATGATGAAAATTAATTTTGCATCTTTATAAGATTATGTAAATGTGTGGTGTAGAGAGAACACCAAAGGAAGATCAACACAATCATCAGCGCTGCACCTTCCAACACGGAAGGTGCAGCGGGACCCCAGGAAGACTAGCAACCACATTGTGGAAGCTAATGGGGATCCAAATAAATAAATAAATAAATAAACAAATAAACCTTCCAACACGGCGAATTGATTTTAAATTGTGACAAAACGAAAAGACAAAAAGTAATTCAAAACGGTCCCAACCAATAATAAAAGTTATCAAAAAGTAAAAGTTAGTAAAATAACACAAGGTTTTACAGAGAACAGAAGCACAAAAGTTTTCCATTCTGATGCAAATAAAGAACAGGCTGCACAAAACCAGCCAGCACAAAACAAATCACTGAAGGAGTCCAAACTTCCTGAATATAGCGTTTTGTCAGATTGGTAAATAATGCTGAAATAGTAATCGGCACATATATGATGACCATGTTAACTGATGTTATTAGAATGAGATAAAACGCTCTTCTCTCCATGTAGTTTTCCTCCTTTCTCCCTCTTCCTCTCTCTCCTGGTCCTGACTGCTTCAGAGCTCTGAGAACAGCCACAAGACAAAACAACTGGATGGACAAGAAGAAGAGGAACTGCAGTGAGATGAACCATGCATGTGCATTAATGTTGAGTGAAGCTAAAATGAACATGGAGCACAAACAAGTACCTAGAGTGATTATCCAGACTGCAGTGCAGCAGATCACTCTATATCTGAGAGGTTTGTACTTCAGAAAGGTTACAGGATGAACCACTGCCAGGTAACACTCAACACACATCAGACACTGAAACAGAGGACGACCAGTGATGCCTAGTCCTTGCAAAAAAAATTTTAATATATTGAAAAGTGAAGAAAAGTATGACAGTAGACCAAACACCGCATTGATACTGTTACCAATATCACAAACAGAGAGATTGAGGTTGAAGAACTCTGATGCAACTCCACTTCCTGTTCCTGTGACAATGAGCCATAGGAGTGTGTAGGAAGACCAAAAAGGAAGATGCTGTATGCACACATTTCCAGACTGTTCAATAGTCTAATATCAGTTGTGGAGTTTGTGGATGCTCCAGGTGTGGTGAAGTTCCCTGTAGAGATATTCATCCTCTCAGCTCAGGAAGTCACAAATTATGTTTAAATGATATTGCAACTGTGGCATACAGGAAGAGAGAAGGATAAATGTATTTCAGACTACTCGAGAGTTAACTGAAAAGTAAAGGTTTCCAAATAGTGTGTAATTCAACTTAATTCTAAAGAAACATTCCAGAATTTTAACATTTGGGTAATGCAGGTCACCACTGTGGGTCATTCAGCACTATACAATACCTAAAAATATGACTAACATAAGCGTAACAAAATCCTATGGAAGCTTGTTTCCGCCACAGAATGAAAAATAAAAAAGGTAATTGCGACTTTTTATCTCACAATTCTGACTTTATTTCTCAGAATTGCGAGATATAAAGTCAGAATTGCGTGAAATAAAGTCGCAATTGCGTGTTATAACGTCAGAATTGTGAGATATAAAGTCAGAATTGCGTGATATAAAATCGCAATTGCGTGTTATAAAGTCAGAATTGCGAGATATAAAGTCAGAATTGCGTGATATAAAGTCGCAATTGCGTGTTATAAAGTCAGAATTGCGAGATATAAAGTCGCAATTGCGTGTTATTGTTGTGGCAAAAACAATAATTAAACAAACAGCATCACCGCGTAAGAGACATTCTGATCCGAATTGTATTTTAAAAGTATTTATTCTTGCAAAAATAGGACCCCAGTCGCCACACAGACCAGCTGCAGGGTGAGTGAAAGACAAGGAGGAAGATTCTGGCTGGCAGCCTTATACTGTTTCTCTTCAAAGCTATCTCGTCAATTGTTATTTAGACGAGGACCAAAAGGGACTTTATGACTGCCCTTTAGATCGCCTAACCCCAGGGGTTTTCTCACCTCTGAGAACAGAGGTGACACCCAACCATCTTCTGATTGTCTTTACTCATGCCTTCACAGCTGGGTAAACATAATAATAGAAAACAAGGCTCTGTTCTCGTACTCAGGAATACAGATAAAGAGACCATATGATAATGCAATGTCCATTATTAATCAGCCAATATTAAAATTTCCACTACAATTCCTCCCTTTTTTATAATTTAGATTACCTAATCATAATAATAAAATCAATAGAACAAATTTTAAGTCGTTCATCATATTTTGTTTATCCAATTGAACCGACATCCCAGCTTTTACCAGTCTCTGTACTGAGCTGGAAACACACATTATAATGCATGGTAAACATAACAATATTGAAATTGGTAGTACAGTTTGCTTCAATAATAATCCCTATAATTTACCTGAAATATTTTCTAATGAATCCTTAACCAATCAAATCATTCGATCTAAACCCTATTTTGATTCAATCAAATAAAATCATCAAAATCATCACAAAAACAGATTATTTTGCTAGACTCAAATCATTAGTTGGTGCATCCTCCTCCAGGTGTGTTGATGGACCCGTTTGCCCCATGCCCCTTGTCTGGTCGGTCGTCCCTTTTGGTTTGACCTGTGGAATTTTCACCATTTGTTTACCTTGCTGATGATATGCATAAAGAATTTCAAGTTTATTCTCAACACTTGTCCAATTCAACTCTGTTTCTTCTCATTTTACAAATCATCTTATCACTAAATAATTTCTTGCTCACTTAATAGCACTCAGAGTCCCCTTTTCCCTGAAAAACATTCAACCCACTTATGTAAATGAGACAAGTCAAGTCAAGTCAAGTCAAATATATTTATATAGCGCTTTTCACAATACAGATTGTATCAAAGCTGCTTCACAGTATCAATCAAAACAACTTAACAATGTTTGTTTATTACTGGAAAAAAAAGACATCCAAGTTTGGTAGAGCTGATCAATGGTATGATTGGTTAATTAATTTGAATATCCCCAACTGAGCAAGCCAAAGGCAACAGTGGCAAGGAACCGAAAAACTCCATCCAGTAACCTAATGGTGTCCTAAAACTCCATCAGATGACCCAATGGAGAAAAAAAAAACCTTGGGAGAACCCAGGCTCAGTCGGGGGCCAGTTCTCCTCTGGCGTTTATGAACTAGAGGCCGAATTTACAGTAACTGTAAGATAAAAAATTTATATGAATGCCTGGCTAAATAGATGCGTCTTCAGTCTAGTTTTAAACTGGGAGAGCAAGTCTGAGCAACGAACAATATCAAGAAGGCTATTCCAGAGCTTCGGAGCTAAATGTGAAAATGTTCTGCCTCCTTTGGTGGATCTGGATATCCTAGGAATGACCAGAAGCCTCGAATTTAGTGATCTTAAAGAGCGCGATGGATTGTAAGGCGATAAAAGATCCGTTAAATAGACTGGAGCTAAACCATTTAGAGCTTTATAAGTAAAAAGCAATATCTTGTAATTAATGCGGAACTTTATAGGTAACCAATGAAGTGATGATAAAATCGGTGTTATATGATCATATTTTCTTGATCTAATAAGAACTCTAGCGGCTGCATTTTGGACTAACTGTAGCTTGTTTATTGAAGATGCAGGACAACCAGCTAATAAAGCATTACAGTAATCTAGTCTTGAGGTCATGAATGCATGAACTAACTTTTCTGCATCAGAGACTGATAGCATATTACGTAGTTTAGCAATGTTTCTAAGGTGGAAAAAGGCTGTTTTTGTAACATATGAAATATGCTTTTCAAAAGACAGGTTGCAGTCTAATGTAACACCCAGGTCTTTTACTGTAGCGGATAAAGTAACAGGGCATCCTACTATGTTAAAGTCGTGCTGTGAAAGGTTTTGTGGACGGTTTTTAGAACCGATAAGTATTACCTCTGTCTTGTCTGGATTTAATAAAAGAAAATTACGCGTCATCCAATCTTTTATATCTTTAACACAATCTGTCAATTTGGATAATTTAGCGTATTCATCTGGCCGTGATGAAATATATATTTGAGTGTCATCAGCATAACAATGGAAACTAATTCCATGTTTCCTTAGAATATTACCAAGTGGCAGCATATATATTGAGAATAATAAAGGGCCTAACACCGATCCCTGCGGCACTCCATAGTTTGCCGAAGTTATGATCGATTTTTCTCCATTTAAGTAGACGAAATGGTAGCGGTCAGATAAGTATGACCTGAACCAGCTTAATGCTTGTCCTTGAACACCAGTGTAATTTTGTAGTCGATCTAAGAGTATTGTGTGATCTATAGTATCGAACGCAGCACTAAGATCAAGTAAAACTAGTACTGAGATACAGCCTTGGTCCGAAGCTAAAAGTAAATCATTTGTGATTCTAACAAGCGCAGTTTCAGTGCTATGATGTGGCCTGAATCCAGACTGAAACTTTTCATAGATGTCGTTTTCTTGCAAGAAAGAGCCGAGTTGAGCGGACACAACTTTTTCTAATATTTTTGACATAAATGGAAGATTCGAAATGGGTCTGTAATTTGCTAGGTTATTTGGATCTAATTGTGGTTTCTTAATAAGAGGTTTTTATAACTGCCAGCTTGAACGTTCTTGGAACATGACCTAAAGATAAAGATGAGTCAATAATATTGAGAAGAGGCTCTTCCACTATAGGTAACACTTCTTTCAGTAGTTCAGTTGGTATAGGATCTAATAAACATGTTGTTGTTTTAGATGAAGTGATAAGTTTATTTAACTCTTTTTGTTCTATGGTTGTAAAGCATTGTAATTGTTCTTGCCGGGTGATAATTGCGGCTGAATTATAAGGCGCGAGCAAAGATTGAACGTTTACGATTTTGATTCTGATGCTTTCAATTTTCTCAGTGAAGAAGTTCATGAAATCATTACTACTAAACTGTAACGAGGTATTTTGTTCCGACAACGTCTGTTTATTTGTTAGTCTAGCCACGGTATTAAATAAAAACCTTGGATTATTTCGGTTGTTTTCTATTAATTTGCTGAGGTGCTCAGCCCTGGCCGTTTTAAGGGCCTTTTTATAACGTGACATACTGTCTTTCCACGCGATTCTAAAGACCTCTAAATTAGTTTTTTTCCATTTACGCTCTAAATTACGTGTTTCTCTCTTTAAAACATACGTAGTATTATTGTACCATGGTGCTATACTTTTTTCTCTGACCTTTTTTAATCTAATGGGTGCAACAATATCCAATGTTCTAGAGAGAATGGTGCTCATAGTGCTAGTTAGTTCGTCTAGTTCATCTGTTTGTTTGGGTTCAGGCAGCAGCTGAGACAGATCAGATAAGCTATTTGAGAAATGATCTATGGTGGATGGACGAATTGTTCTACCTGGTCGATAACGTGGCGCAGCATGACATATTACAGCAGTCCGTAATATGCAAGTTACCATGTAATGGTCAGTGATATCATCACTTTGTGGAATGATATCTATATCGGTTGGATCGGTTCCATATGATATAATTAAATCGAGTGTATGATTAAGACGATGAGTTGGTCCGGTGACGTTTTGCTTGACCCCGAAGGAGTTTAATAAATCTGTAAACGCAGCCCCTAACGCATCATTTAAATTATCTACGTGTATGTTAAAATCTCCAACAATTAATGCTTTATCGACGTTGACCAAAAGATCTGATAGAAAGTCAGCAAACTCCTTTAGAAAACTGGCGTAAGGCCCTGGAGGTCTATATACGGTAGCCAATGCTAGAGATAATAGGGATTTTTTTCTTACATCTAAGAGCGTAACATTTAGCACAAGTACTTCAAACGAATTAAACCTATGACGAGTTTTCTGAGCAACATTGAGGATATCTCTGTAGATTGTTGCAACACCGCCGCCACGACCGATCAGACGGGGCTCATGATTATAACAGTATCCTGGCGGAGTAGACTCATTTAGACCGAAATAATCATTTGGTTTAAGCCAGGTTTCAGTAAGGCACAGAACATCGAAATTATTATCTGTGACCATTTCATTTACAATAACCGCCTTAGGTGTGAGCGAGCTAATGTTTAGAAGACCTAGCTTTAGAAATTGTTTTTGTTCACTAATAGCGAGATTTTTTGTTTTAATAACAATTAGATTTTTTCTAGATCCCGCAGTAGATTTATTATTTGATCTTAGTAAACGAGGAATAGACACAGTTTCTATGCAATGTTCTACACTAGTATTAATATCAATTAAATTGGTGCAGTAGAGACTGTGATTTGGATTTTTGGTTACTAGTCAAATGGTATTTAACATCTTGGAGATGTTATCCGACAGAAGATCTGCCCCGATTCTACTTGGATGTAAGCTATCAGCGCGGAAGAGCCTTGGTCGCTCCCAAAACAGATTCCAATTATTTACAAAGAGCAGTTTCTGCTTATTGCACCATGACAATAACCATTCATTTAGCGCGAATAATCTACTGAACTTTTCATGCCCTTGTCGGTACGTAGGAAGCGGTCCAGACACAATAATCGATGTTTCAGGCGATGTGCTGCGTACCGTATCGATAAGGCTCCTGAAGTCTTTCTTCAGAACCTCCGTCTGTCGCAGCCTAATGTCGTTAGCTCCCGCGTGCAGCACAACAGCTCCGACGCGCTCATCACCGTTCAAGATCTCAGTTACCCGCGCAGTGATATCGAGAACACGAGCACCAGGAAAGCAGTGACTGTGCACCTTACTTTTACCTAACGTAGCGTGGACGTGTCGGACGGTGGAATCGCCGATGATCACAGCATCGCGTTCCGTTTCACGAAGAGGGGAGAAGCGGTTCTGAGTGGAGATCTCGAAAACCCTGAACTGGTTCCCAGCTGCCCTTGGGACCTATCTTCAGGCCCCGAAACAGATGAATGGAGTCGCGGAGGAAGCTGATGGCCTTATCATACTCCTCCATCTTAAAATGACTTAGGGCAGTAACAGCATTGCGTGACGACATGAGGTCAAACCAGTGGTCCACCTTCTCCAAAAACCATGAAGTGGTAAGGTAGGACTCTGGTCTGTGCTCCTCTGCCACCATATACCTCAGAGCAGCACTAGTTGACTTGCTAAAGACATGCATAGCTGAACTGACCTTCATCTTTTCAAAATGGCTAGGCTCCAGGATACCTCTAGACAACTTGGGTTCCAGCTTTAGGGCCATGCCCTCTTGGTATGATACCAGATCTTTCAGAGGGCCAACAGACACCTGACTGGACGGCAGCTTCTCCTTGTCCACCACATCTTGTGGTATGGTGATGACGTGACCATTGACTAAGGCACTCTTCAAGTTCTTTACCACGTGTGGCACGTCAGGCATGAAGTAGATGCGCTTGTGTGGCTCCACAGGATGTACTATCCACGGCTTGGCATAGGTCACCCCAAAAGACTTCCACATTGCCCTATTGGGGCTCCCCATGTCAGTGGTGATGTTTACCACATGAAGCTCTATCGACGCTGCTGCTTCCAAGATGTTGAGTATTATGGGCCGGTACACTACGCCATCAGTAGAATTACCGCTGTAATGGTAAGCCACAACCTGTTTCCACCGTGTGGTTGCACCAGCCAGCATGAACACTAAGGCATGAGTGGCCTGGCCTTTGTGGCCAGGTAATGTTGTGTTCCCAAACAGCCTCCCTGTTCCCAGATGCAGCTCGACGCTAGGGGTGATGGACATTTCATCCAAGGTGAGCACACATTTCTTCTCCATTTCGTTCATGCCATCTGTCTTCAGCCTCAGCATATCAAACACCTCCCCCAGCACTCCTGGCTCCAGTTTAACATGCTGCATCCTCCTCTGAATGGTCCTGATGTCAGGCAGAGGCATATTCATGGCCTGGAGGGTTTTATATCCTGTAGTGCCACAGCAGAACCTAATTCTAATTGCTTTTTTCACGGTTTCTTTCCCCCACTGTATTCCCCCTTTTTTTGAATGCCCAAGTGCTCTAATTTGGTCTGTGTTGAAGATTGTTTTAAACTTTTGATTAATCAAATTGTGTTTTTTTCTTAATGCCAAATTAATCCTTTTCTGTTTTACCAGAGCCCTCTCTGCTCTCCTTCTGAGTAATCTCTCCATTCTCAGTTGCCTCATTAGATCCTCCATGTGAGCCTGGTCATAACTGGCCCTTGGCAGTCTGGACCCTGGAGCACCTGACCCTGGCAAACTGGCCTCTTCATTGCTGACCTCTGACTCACTGGGCCCTGTAAGTATGCTGACATCTGTTTCTCTCTCTCTCTCTGTTATGTCCCTTTCATTCCCTTGGATCTCCACCTCAATTTCTCCCTCAATCTCTGTAACAATAACAAGGTATTCTTGCTGTTATATGTATGCTGCCTTCAGATTTGCACCTATTGTCATTTAAGGGTACACTACACTCCCAGGGGCGTAGCCAGGACATTATTTCTGGGGGGCCAGCTTGGGCCAGTCTTTTATTTGGGGTGGCACTTGATTGTCAAAAACTGCTATTTTAAAATTCACGTTTTCCCACGGCTCGTCAGGCCATACACAATGGATTGAACTTCCTTAAGGACACTAATAATGTCTTATTGATAATCCATGGTATTGGGATGGGTGTTAGATAATGTGCGAGTGCGATGTGTCATGATTATGTGAGGGGTTAGGGACCTTAACATGAGACGGGGATGTTTTTAGTGCAAATGTTTTAGTGCAGATGTTTTTAGTGAAAGACACAATATGAATTGTCATTTTAGGCGATCATTTATTTAGGTAAACCATAGCATTTTAAGTGCAATATTCAATTTATTTGTGATAATATAACATATTTAAAGAGAGATAGAGAAGAAAAAAACATTACATCACAAATAAATATCAAGAGCAAATAGTATGTCTAAATAGAACACACATTTAATAGCATTGCAGGCTCATGCCCCATAATACACTCTAGGTAGGCGAGAAAAACTAGAAGAAAAAAAAAAATCAATAATATGTACAATGTAAAGTGAACAGTATCACTACAAACAGTAGTAGACTACAACAGTACCACAAACAATGAACATTATCACTAGCTTACTGCATAGTGATATCGATTTTGCATACTGCATAACACAGCACTGGTGGTTTATGGGTTCCAGTACTGAAGACAGCTCTGACACACTGACAAACAAACCAGGTCTAAAAGGGGTACTCTTTGCTTCTGTGTGTGTGTGTGTGTGTGTGTGTGTGTGTGTGTGTGTGTGAGAGAGAGAGAGAGGCGCGGGCGCGATCGAACAGTGGAAACACGTTCGCTTTTTTTTTTTGATAGCGGCGCGTACGTTCGAAAAAATAGACCATTCGTCTAAAATGGATTTTACGCGTCGCGAACGGAACGCTTCAGTTACGTGCCTTGTGTAGCTTACCCCTAAGTGACACATTGGAATTGACTTAAGCTTACTAGCTAGCGCTAGCCAGAGATAATCATACAAGTTTGCAAAAATAACAGCAGCAGCCCAACTCAACTCACTCTGCCACCCTTCCTCTATGTCGACACATTCTTTCTTACACATTAAACTGAGTGAGAAGATAACTATATGATCTTATCATTTAAATTATGCTTTCAAGTATCACCAACTTACTCACCTGTTAGTTACAGTGGTATCCAGTGGTAAGCTGCTAGTCTCCATTAACGCTGTCAGAATGCAGGCACGTAATGTCTTGCACTGTTGGTGGGGGCATGACCCAACATGTCGCTAATATGGGGCTTGTAGCGTAAATGACAAATGGCTTGATAAAAAAATAATAATGCATACATTTTAGCTTCCTTTAGACCGTTTCTGTTCAGGAGGGTTTTTTTTTTAATAAAATGTATTTTCCCCCTCCTCAGACTGGGGGTGGGGCCGTGAGGTTGAGGGGGCCGGCAGGGGGGCCGAGCCTTGACCAGTGGTGGCCGTGGCCCCCCCTGGCCACCACGTAGCTCCGCCCCTGTACACTCCTATAGTGACATTCATCTAAGTTAATCTATTGCCAATGGTAAAGTATGAAGAAATCTGTAGATTGTCTACATGTGGTGTATGAATCTTCTGGAAAATCCCTGAACTGTTTTGAAGCTGTATGTACTAATCTGAAGGTTGCATTATGAGTGTAGTCTATCCTTGAATTATATAACATGGGAAACATTGTTAGCTGCGTATATCATACCGATGTTTGATGTGCCATAATAGGTGTGGTCATTATTCCTGACATTAACAGCTGGAGGCATACTCCTTGACGTGGCTTTCCTCCTTTTCGGCTTAGGCCGATGTATAAATACTGTTGGCACGGCATCTGGCCTCAACCTCAAATTTCCTCCTGATTTGTTGGCAATAAATTGGTCATCTTCAAAGTGTACCTGTAGGTAGGCTTATAAAATCAGTTTCCACTGCACACTTCAAATGTTATTGAAGAGTCATAATTCTCTACACTTGGAAATATGATGCCCTTTAAATTGTCATGTCATCTCTGTGAACATTACTTACATGACAGAGTTTTCTGCTGTTGTTGTTGTCTTCTGTCAGACACAGGTTTTGTCTTTTAACCATTGCCATCCACTTCTTCCTTCGCTCTATGTCCTTAGGGAAGCTATACATATGGAACCCCTTATTGGATCGATTAGAGCATCCAAATGCTGCACATCCAACCATGGTATGACCACTGATCTATTAAAATGTCAGTTGTAACCAATAGCCATCAGAACTCAGACATCACTGAAAATCACAGAGAGCGGGTGACAACTTCTCCCCAACCACTAATGTCCCTCTGACTTGGATTAGGTAAGAGGTCAGAGTACATGACCAAACCAGGATCCTCCTCTCTCACTATTCATGATGTTTTGAGTTTGTTTAGGGCTGTTATAATGATTGCTGTTGTGGTAATGACACAATGTACAGTATGTTTGTGATGTTTGAATATGTTGTGATTGGGTTGTCCCAAGTATATAGCGCTACCTAGGGCTGGGCGATATGGCAAAATATATTATCACGATATTTTTTTCCATATTGATCGATATCGATATTTGTTACGATATATAATTTAATAATGCTGCCCATTTGAAAAGTATACTGATAATGATGCCTGAAGAAACCAGAAGGTTCAATAGTTGAACTGTATAGTTTATTAACATAAATAAATAACAATGCAAACATTTAACTGTGCAAACATGGCTTGGTTGAGAATATATTTTGTTATAAAAGAATATTGATAAACTTTAAATCTGAATGTTAACATTTTACTTTTAGCAAACATGCTTTATCTGCCTTGACAAAACAACGCAAGTTAGCTTGCCTTGTAACTTATTATAAAATATAAAACTAAAAGCTGTGACAACAGTAATATCACATCAAATTTCTTTGGCAGGGCAGCAAACATTTCATAATGTTTGTAGAGGTACAACCAAGACAACAAATGTAAACAAGTGAACCACAAAGTCCCTGGCAGATTTAAGTACTTAACTGTCAGATAAATAAAATATTGTGTACTGGTTTTAAATATCTCAAATGTTTTAGAGGTAGAAATCTGAGTAAAAAGTGCAAAATGTAAACATTGTAAACCAGTCACTATGCTACACCTTTTAGGTAGTGCTCATCATATGTAACCCTAATAACCCTATTATAGTTTTTTTGCCAGAAAGACTAGTCTGTCCACTGCATCTGGTTTTAAAGCTGCCCTGTGGCAGGTCACAATATTGCCACCAGTGCTAAAAGCACGCTCTGACGGTGAGCTGGTGGCAGGAATACACAGGTACCGCTTTGCCAGGAGGTTCACTCTGGGGTAAGTTGCTGAGTGGATGCTCCACCATGCCAGGGGGTTGGTCTCGCTGTCCGCATCAGGAGCTAACAGGTAGCTGTTCAGTTCAGCCTCAATAGCCTGTTGGTCTGTAAGACCAGAAGTAGCAACAGAGTAGGATTTCTTGAAAAAGCTGCCCAGTGTCTTCTTCTGCATTTTGGATGGTGATGGTGTAGCTGCTGCAGCATCTCCTCTGCCTCCCTCTGGAACAGTACATCTGAATGTGAGAGAAGATGTGCTCTGAAATTCATCCAGCATCTGAGCCACAGCCATGGATTTCACAGCCTCAACCTTGTCATCTTTGATGTAGCGGGTCTTGAACCGAGGATCAATTAGGGATGCCATGTTCAGGAGGTCATCAGTGGCAGCATCATCGTATTTATCATTCAGATACCTGATGAGAGTAGCCTTGATGGTCTTGGTGAGCTCTGAGTCATCAGCTTCTGGCTTCAAGACCTCCTCCTTGAAGAGCTGCAGCACAGGCTTCAGGTAAGACACATTCACGTATGCTTCACCAGAAAGAGCATCAGTGAACTCAACAAGTGGATTTAGAGCCTTGTGGACAGACTCCAGGACATCAATGTCCTGCCACGAGGGAACCAAGTGCCTTGTTTTTTTATCAGCTGATAAAACCTTTGCAATGGCCTTCTCCTGCTCCAGCACTCGTGCTATCATTGCATGGCGGGACCCCCACCTGGTGGGTGATTCTGTGATCAACTTGCTTGGGTAGTTTGAGCTCCTCTTGAGCGGCTGCTAGTTCTCTCTTCTTTTTCCAAGAAAAAGAAAAAGCACTGACCACTTTCTTGCACACACCCATTGCTCTTTGGATTCTCTGATCTCTCACACTTCCCTCTAAAGATAAAGAAGAAAACAAAATATAGGGACATGTTGTAAAACTTTACTAGGCAAAGATGATAATAAAAAAAAATGTATATATAAAATATTATTATAAATATGATTGTAATTATTCTCATTATTCTATTACATAGCCTACATACATAAATACACACAGAAGATGTGTTCATTAACTTACCAATGGCTAGATGAAGTCTGTGACCGAAACACTGCAGGCGAGTCCAATCTTTAAGGGAAGCAGCTTTGACCATGTTTGCCGCATTGTCCGTGGTGATGCACACCTGTCGGTCTTCGCTAAGGCCCCAAGATGCGAGTGCATCCTCCAACCCCTGGCTGATCGTTTCGGCAGTATGGTCCTCCGGAAAATAGGCCGTCTGCAAGCATTTGCTTTGAAGAGCCCACTCCTCGTCAATGTAATGAATAGTCAGACTCATATATGGCTCTGATGTACGGCTGGACCATAGGTCGGTGGTTGTGGCGAAGTATTTCACATCCCTTAGCTGAATTTCCAGCTTCCCACGGCACTCTTCATAAAGATTAGGCAGTGCGGTTTTAGAAAAGTATTTTCTGCCTGGGAGTTCGTACCTGGAGTCCAACACTTTAATCAATTTTCTGAACCCGTCTTTCTCCACTGTGTTCAGGGGCATCATGTCTTTTGCTATGAAGTAAGAAAGTGCGCTGGTTATATCCTTGCTCCTTTTTGATTGTTTTTCATATGGGCAATGGTCGCAAAAGACGTCACGATTGATTGTTGTTTAGGTACAGCCCCGCTTGTACGTTAGCATGTTGGGCAAAACTTGTGGATGGAGTAACATTAACATGGGCCCGCATTTTCATACTCTCGGTGTGGTCGCTGGGATGGTACCTTTTCAGGTGACCGAAAAGGTTTGTTGTGTTTCCCGTCTTGGTTATCACCGACCGACGACATATTTTGCAGACCGTCTTTATTTGCGCGTCGTGGCTTTTCAGATATCCAAACCACTTCCATATAATTGTCTTGTTACCTTTTTTGTCAACAATTTCCTCAGCTTTGGAAGATAGTTCGAGTTCACTTTCACCGTCGCTTTCGTGTTCGTCGATTCCACTCATTTTTTCTTTACATTCACTTTCTTCACTGCCGGTAGATCAAACAGTGCTCTGCTAGCAAATGGGCGTGTACTTAGACGCACAAGCCAAAATCTGCGTTCTGACTGGCTGTTGTCCGTTTATTTCTGCTTTGTATTAGGCTGTTAGGTCTATCCATATCGAGTAAACATGTCAAAAGTTTATCATCGTAGTCTAAATAAATATTATCGCGATGCCATATCGAGATCGTTTTATCGCCCAGCCCTAGCGCTACCTGCTATGTCCTCTGTTGAGTCTGCTTTTAACTGTATTCTCTCCCCTTATTGACCACTGTCCCTAGTCTTACTGTTTTATAGGGCCCAGGAAACAGATGAGAAAGAGGATGTCCCTTTCACAAAGGAACCCTTGTTTTTTTGTTTTTTTTTAAATGGTTAGGCTCTGGGATGCCCTAGAGTTCTGTAAATAGTAAATAGTTATTTTTTGTAAATAGCTGTACAACTTAAAATATTTGATAAATAAATATCTTTCTCCTGACATAACTGAAATATTTATATTTCAAAAAAATATTGTTTTGTTGTGTAACACCCTCTCTTATCTCCTTTTCCATTCTGAGTTGCTCTATTAGGTCCTCTATGGCCCCTGGCAGTCTGGTCGCTGGATCACTCACCTCCCCCTGGCAAAGTGGCCTCGTCATTTTTATTTTTCTTGTTGAAAAACCTGTTTTTGTTGCCCTTGGATCAACGGCTGTTTCTTTAAATAGTTGTAATATTTATAATATTTATAATATTCATATTTTCAGGCTCCCTCTCCTAAAGTTAAATACTTTTAATAATTTGAAACCCCATGTTTGCATCTGCCCTCAGCCTCTGCCTATCAAACACCTCCCCCAACACTCCTGGCTCCAGTTTAACATGCTGCATCCTCCTCTGAATGGTCCTGATGTCAGGCAGAGGCATATTCATGGCTTGGAGGGTTTTATATCCTGTATTTTATCCCACCCCACAAGGGTTGTTATGGCCATCACCAGTCCTGTATGTTTCATGGATCACCTGCCCCTGGTTTTTGTTTTTCTTGTTCACACACAAGCACACATTTTTGTTGTCTGTCATTGCTTAATAAAAAAAAAAATATTTGAAAACCTTCATTGTATCAGCCGTGCTTAATTGATGTCTCAATAGCTGTAACAGAAGTTACAAGTGTTTTGTTAGTTAATTGCTTAAGTTACTTGGATTGAGTTACAGCTACCCTTACTCATAGCCTACTCTGTACACTAACCCAGAGCCA
This sequence comes from Gila robusta, assembly GCA_030770095.1. Classification (NCBI taxonomy): domain Eukaryota; kingdom Metazoa; phylum Chordata; class Actinopteri; order Cypriniformes; family Leuciscidae; genus Gila; species Gila robusta. The sequence goes on along the minus strand of JAVALU010002211.1, from coordinate 90,665 downwards.
TAGAGAAAAATCTTCACTCTGCACTTACCTATAGACCCAAACATAAAAACGTAAATTCTTTTTTAATCTGTTATAGTTTTGATAATATGTGTATGGCTTAATCCTAAAATTATATTCTTAGTCTTAACATGATCATGTTTCACGTTGTGATCCTGGGGGTGGCCACTTTCATCAGAAGGAGTGAGCTAGCTTCTAAGCGAATTCTGAATGGACCGCCACGGCAGACCTCTGCGCGATCACGAAGGTAGGCTAATGGCTGAATCGGAATTTATAAGCAACATCACGAGAATCAATAGCCTAATACAGCCCAGTTGTGCTAAAATATCATGAGACGTCCATCATCAGATGAATGATATGGAAAAGTTAAGTTAGAGCCGCTAAAGCCAGTGCTACTACCCATGCGAACATGAACAAAGCTTTTCCCTCCAAAAATATAGCCTAAAACTTATCTAAGTAATATACAGTATTTCGTTGTCACCCTGCCTCTCCAAATGCAAAATTGACATTAACAAAATGCAATAATGCAATAACAGCTTAAAAAGTACTTGGGTGTGTGTTTTATTTTATGTTTACCGTTCAATAATGCAATCGCTGCTGTCTGTCCCATAGATGAACATGACAGCCAACGTATGTTTTGGAACTATTGGGGCTTACATGAACCACGTGACAGCCATAGCGGCGACATCAAAGCGTGTCGCAACTCTTTCTCTCTATGGCTCTGGCGTACGCTTCTGTTGTTGTACGCCATTACACTAAGTTAACTGACTAGAGGCCCAAAGAGAAGGAAATGAATAGTTGAAATAAAGTCGTTATTTTTGTTTGTTTTTGCGCACGAAAAGTATTCTCGTCGCTTGATAAACTTAAGATTGAGCCACTGTAGTCACTTGGACTATTTTAACGATGTTTTTAATAACTTTTCGGGCCTGGCAAGTTTCAATCCCTGAAGAAGCCTATGGATTAGTATGGAGGAGTGATCCAGCTCTCAGATTTCATCAAAAATATCTTAATTCGTGTTCCGAAGATGAACGAAGGTCTTACGGGGTTGGAACAACATGAGGGTGAGTAAATACTGACAGAATCTTCATTTTTGGGTGAACTATCCCTTTAATACAGCAGACAGTTCAAACAAATTTAATTGAGGAATTTACATTTTACATGCAACATTGCCTTTTTTTGTAATCTCATTCTGATAAGTACTGTGAACTTGGTTTTCATATAAGTGCTTTGTTTATCCAGTGATATTTGTTTATCCAATAAATCATTTTTATCAACAATCTAGTGTCATTTTAAAATTTTGGCTCTAGTGGAAGCCTATTTTCAGACGTACATTAGAGGAGAGTGGATGTTCATTATTCCATATCCACCTTTTTTAACATAAGAGCGGGTGCCACCGTTTGTAAATTGAATGTGTGGATAGACCACAATATAAATCATTGTCAATATGTGACACCCGATAGGGCCCAACCACCAACCACGATGGGAAGCTACCCCCTGCTGCTTAATCAAGGGTGAAAAGCAGTTTCAATTAAATGCATATTAATTAAAAAAAATAAAAAATAAAAATAAATAAAAAATTCCACTAGCCAGCTACAAACCAACCAATACATTAAACAAAACCAATAAACAAACTAAAACCACACATAGATAGAGACACAGCATATAAGAGATGTGATGACTGACAAAATCAGGATCAGCCTACGCGTGGCTTCTTGGTACACAGTTTCAAAGTTAAGTCACATTTTGTGAAATTAAAACATATAAGACTACAAATTAAAATCAGTGCCAATATCACTATATGCTAGGCTATCTCTTAAAGGTTTTCTTCTCCCTAAAAGTTTATTTAACTTATTTTATTTGTGTGTATCATACCACATAGATGGACCTTTTAATTTTATTTATTAGGCCAACATATAAAAATCCCAAACATTTAAACAAACATGCTCCAAATAGGCCTATTCGATCTGTCCTTTGGGTTTATAAATGGACCTCTCTAAACATTTCTAAACATGTACCACATGAAGTCATACACATAAGCTATTCTTTTGACAGCAGTGAAGTCAGTCTACAAAACACAGCACAGAGATTTATATAGCCAGAGAGACTGGACATTCACTCTTCAGGTGATAAACTCATCTTTTAAATTAGATTCATTTTCTTTTATATGCTGAACCATTTGTCACTGTGGTTACAAGTCATATTAAAAGGGTTTATGGTCATGTTAGAATGGCTTAGTTGTCAACTCAAAATGACATAATGAACATTAGTAATTATTATAAAACTTTGCTTATGTTTCCTCTGTAATAATTTCAACCCCTTTAGGCTATATTTTTGAATTATGAACCAAAAAAAAAAGTAATGTTTTTAACCTTATACTACACTTTTAACCCTACTACTGTCCTGCATACTGTCCTACTACATAAGTCCTGCATAGATTCTGTGTTCTGCGTATTCTGCTGCTAATATATATGACTTTTTTTCCTCAATGATGTGGGAGTACCTTCCATCAAACTGTAAACAATCAATTTCAAATGAGCTGACTTATGCATTATGCACGCAAAAATGTGTAGGCTACAATAAAGGTCTACATAACGAAGTGACATTTTCTTCATCTGACGACTATCAAGGATCAGAAGGAAATGGCAAATAAAAGATGATAAAATGGCCAAAATACTTGCAGTAACATTTTTATATATTTCCACGCATACGGTGGTGGGTCTTTGTTGTCCAGAACCATGAATTACCCAAAAGTTCTAGGATTATTTATTTATTATTTAATTAGTTATAAGGAAGGATTGTTTGTAGAGCAACCTTATGATTTGAAATGATTTGTTCTTCTGAACGAAGAATCACATATTGCATATATTTAGTGTACTTTCTTATCATGCTCATGTTGAATTGCAGTCTAAATAAAACGGTACATTCATAATTCACATTCTTTTCTTTGTATTGTCAAAATATATTTCAAGTCTCTTGCCATTTGCACTTTTATTACAAGGATTTGGGATGACTGGTCATCCTCTGTTTCAGTGTCTGATCTGTGTTGAGCGTTACCTGGCAGTGGTTCATCCTGTAACCTTTCTGAAGTTCAAACCTCTCAGATATAGAGTGATCTGTTGCACTGCGGTCTGGATAATCACTCTTGGATCCTGTTTGGTCTGCCTGATCATATATTTGTTATTTACAGTGTCTATACATGCATGGTTCTTCTTGATGCAGTTCTTACTCTTCTTCTCCATCCAGTTGTTTTGTCTTATGGCTGTTCTCAGAGCTCTGAAGCAGTCAGGACCAGGAGAGAGAGGGAGAGAGAGAGAGAGAGAGAGGAGGAAAACCACATGAAGAAAAGAGCATTTCATCTAATTTTAATAACTACTGCGACCTTGGTTATCACATATACTGTATGCCAATTACTTTCTCTGGATTCTTAACCATTCTGACACAGCATTACAGTTTGCTATTTTGGTCTCCTTCTCTGCTTTGTTATATTCTAGGTAGTTTTGTTCAGCCTCTTCATTATCTGCACCAGGCTGGAAAAATCTCCTGTTTTTGTTCTCCATAAAACCTATAGAAATGTAACTTCACCTAGTTTTTTTTTTGTTGTTGTTGTTGATAACTTTTATTTATGAATGGGATATTTTTTTTCTTTCTTTCAGCTGAATTGTCTCTGTCCACTAAATTACTGTTCATTATGGTATTTACACTGCTGAATGACACACTCACACAGTGTGTGTATTGTTCCTTAAAAGTGCTCATTATATAATCCTGATATCTTTTGAATGCAACTTTATTTCCCAGAGGATGGTAAAAAGCTGTGCACCCTGACTTCTAAAATATGAATAGCAGGCAGCCGATGAGATTTCAACTGTAATTTCTGGGAGTTTTGAAAGTTTTGTGTTTAATATAGATCAGAAAGTCAGTGAACAACAGCCAGTCAATGTGTGCATGAAGAAATCCTATATATTTGAAGTTTATTCTTAGTGTGTTTATCTGATATATTTATTATATATGGTAGTTGTTTGCTTGTTTTCCAATAAATCTTAATTGATGATTCAGTGTAATTTTCTCTTCCATTCTTATAAAGTTTGCATACCATGTTGTTCAGTGATTGGGAGCTGCATCATTTCTTCTTTACTGATTTTGTGGACCATTTTTCTTTTTTTGCTGTTGAAAAAACAGCCATACCACATGAGCAAGAGTATTGTGGCATCATGTCTCTGATGAATCACAGCTGTGCTGATATTCGGAACAGCATCACAAATGCAATTGTCATATTGCTTTAATACAACAGTTCAGTGAACAAGGCGTTTATCAAAATGAACTTTTTTGGGAATAAAATTAAAGTATCAGATAAGAATATTTGTCTTTTTGATCTTTTTACTTTTAATATTTGCATATCTGATGTATTATGTGACGTGTAGCAGATGAAGTCATGCACATGTATTCTTGTAACAGCTGTGAAGTCAGTCTACAAAACAGCACAGTGATTTATACACATCCAGAGAGACTGGACATTCACTCTTCAGGTGATAAATTTCTCTTTTAAATTATTTTTCTGTTTACTGCTGAATGACATGACAATGTTACTATCAGCCAAAGTTAAAGGGTTATGGGCATGTTAGATGGATCACTTGAGTAAAACAGAACTGATCTCTATTTGTTTCATGAAAGTGAATTAGCAATTTACTTGACATTATAGGGTACACTCTTAAAAATAAAGGTTCTTTATTGGCATCTGTGATTTCATGAAGAACCTTTACCATGGAACCTTTTAATTGCAAAAAAGGTTCTTTAGATTTTTAAAATGTTCTTCAAAAAAGGGCTTTTTTCAAAACACCAGGAGTTTTTTGATAACTAAAATGGTTCTATTGAATCACTGTTTATTTTGTAGACAGTACTTTATGTAGACGTACTGCAATGTCTTAAATGATCAGTATAAAAATTACCCATTTTTTAACTGTAAACTGTGTTGAATTGCTGGGCTGGACTGAAAATGTGGCTTCAGTCTAATTGTTTTTAAATATATATATTTTTTATCTTGCTTACCTTGAACTGTTGTCTGAGTAACCCCATACGTTTATAATTCTCTCTTCTTATAGCAATACTATTTATGTTTTGTGAACTCAGACAAAAGAGGAGGAAATGAACTCCACCACACCAGGAGCTTCCACCAACTTTACAACCCCTTCCATATTGATAGTAGGGTATCTGGAAATGTATGTGTTCAGCATCAATGTTCTGTTTGGTCTTCCTACACACTCCTATATTGTATGGCTCATCATCAAAGGAACAGGAAGTGGAGTTGCATCAGAGTTCTTCGTCCTCAATCTGTTTGTTTGTGAGATTGGTAACTGTCTGGATTTGTTGTTTTTTGTACTGCTTAATAGAATTTCAGTTCTTGGGCCATTAGCACTGTTTTTGCAAGGACTAGGCATCACCGGTCGTCCTCTGTTTCAGTGTCTGATATGTGTTGAGCGTTACCTGGCAGTTGTTCATCCTGTAACCTTTCTGAAGTTCAAACCTCTCAGATATAGAGTGATCTGCTGCACTGCGTCCTGGATAATTATTCTTGGCTCCTGTTTGTGCTGCCTGATCACATTAATGTTACATAATATTAATGCACATACATGGCTCTTCTTGATGCAGTTCCTCCTCTTCCTCCCCATCCAGTTGTTTTGTCTTGTGGCTGTTCTCAGAGCTCTGAAGCAGTCAGGACCAGGAGAGAGAGGGAGAGAGAGAGAGGAGGAAAACCACATGAAGAGAAGAGCATTTTATATCATTCTAATAACTACTGTGAACATAGTTTTCGCATATGTGCCAATTATCATTGCAGGAGTATTTATAATTCTGCTAAATCAGTATAATTTGACATTTTGGGCACCTGCTTTGGTTTGTTATGTTCTAGCTAGTTTTGTTCAGCCTGTTCTTTATCTGCACCGCACTGGAAAACTCTCCTGCCTCTGTTCCTCATAAACGGACAAAAAATGACTACACATTGTTTTACTTTTTAAACAATTTTGTGGATGGGCCATTTTTGAATTATCAGCTGAAGTGTCTCTTTCCTCTTGGTGTTTGCTCTGGTCTTTAAATTAAGTTATATTTACAATTATTTTTTAGTTTGATTGTCAGTTCATGTGAGTATAAAAATCTTTAATTTCCCTGTTTATTTACTCATAGATCTAGCTTATTCTAAATGTGTTAATTAATTATGGTTGTTTTATATCAGTGTGTTTGTTCATCGAATAAAACATTTAATCAGTCACCTTTTTGCATACCCCCCCCCCCCCTTATTCTTTCTTGCTCTCGTAAATAGGCCTACTCAGTCTAAAAATGAATGACTTGCACCTGTGCTGTCTAGTTTAGATGTACAAAGATAGAATATTCAGTCTGCAAAAAAAAGTATTTGTGTGATTCATCTGAATTTGCTACTTTCTTGTATAGAAGCAACATATAACAATATTATGCGGCACACTGGAATACTTTATTCTGACTGGTCAATCACAAGCTTCCAGATAAACATTTTCCACATAAAAGTGAACTTCTGTTAATAAGTTTCAGACTCTGTCTTTTTTTTTACTTTAAATATTTGCATGTTTTATGCAGCATGAAACAGATGAAGTCATCATACATTGACATCCTTGTGACGACTGTGAAGTCAGTCTACAAACACAGCACAGATATTTACATCCGAGAGGGGACATTCACTTTTCAGGTCACAAACTAACTTTGTTTTTGTTTTTATCCTTAACCCTCTACCGCATGGTGTTGCCATATGGCAACATACTCTTTGTGTTCATTTCATTGCCAATGTTTCTTTAAGAAAACATTCTAATGTTTTTTTGTTGGAATGAGAAGACCTTAGTTTAGCCAATGATGTGCTTTGGTTAAGTCACATGACATGCAATTTTTTTCTGTGGCGCGATTTTTGACAGACTGCCGTCTCTTGTCGGTAGTTGCTGAAAGCAATCTAGAACGTCAGTAACAAACAAGGACCATCCCATATCACATACACAAAAAAAATCAAAACAAGTTATGATGACATATTCACCAAAAAAAAAAGTTTTTATGAAATCAGTTTTTGGTAAATCGATCAAATGTCTGTGTTGCCAAGCGGCAACACTGTGCAATAGTGGAATGACATTATTGCAATAGTTTAGCTAGCTAGACAGGTCAGCTGCAATCTGTTAAGATGTAGCAATAACAACATTAATGCTAGTGATATAATGTTGATTAGTCATAGGTTAAGGACTGCCAATATGGAAAGCTGTTTGAACTTTTATTCATTTCCAGGATATGAATTCTTGATATCTATAATTGTATTTTCACTAAAATGTCACCATAGGCTGCCTTTCAAAATCAATTGTTGATATCAATAATTGATTTCTTACTAGTAGAAATATAATTTTGATGTCAATCATTTCTTTGTTAGTAAATATGTGAATTCCTGATATCAATAATTCAAATGTCACTAGTTGAAATGTCTATTCTTGATATCAACAACTGAATTGCTACCAGTAAAAAAATCATTTTTGATATCTGAAAATCTGATATCAATATTATTTTAGATATCTAAAATGTCTAAAATTCTTACTAGTAACAATCACATTCATGATATCAGAAATTAACATTGTCACTAGTGAAAATTAAATGATTGATATCAAAAATTGCCATTGTTATAGTAGAAATCTAATTCCTTATATCAATAACTATCATTTTACCTAGTAAAAATGTAATTGTTGATATTAAGAATTAGTATCCTGGAAATGAATAAAAGTTAAAACAGCTTGTCATACTGCCAATGCATTTGTAGGCTATTACGGAAAAAAATCTAATTTAAATTGCTTTTTTTTTTTCTAAAAAAATTCCACTGTTGTACGTTGTTGCCGTATGGCAACAAATCATAAAGGACCTTAAAATTTAAAAAAAATCAAAAAAATTTTTTACAGCACTTCAAGTTAAGCCATTCTAAGAAAATAAAAAGAGTCAAATATTTTTTTCTATGGGTCTATCATAATGCGTGCGGTAGAGGGTTTTAATATTAGAAAATTTCACATTATTTATCTGAAAAAGTCCAAAGTGAGTTCCGAGGAAAGTTTACTATTGAATATGAGATTTTAGCTCTTTTTGTTTAATTGTACAGAAGTAACAATTTAATAAGCAAAATATGATAGAATTATTCTTTTGGGTATGAATGAATGAAGTTCTTTTGAGCAGGATGAAAAACATCGAAACTCATGTTTAATGTTCTGTTTTGTTGGTATTTCAACAGTTTCTGTTTCAGGTATTTGGAAGCATTCATGCTGCTCTAAGTAAAAAATAAAATAAATAAATAATTCAGTTGTTTAATCCTAAGAGTTATTGTTGTGAAAATGCCAACATAATGACCAAAGTGCAACATTTTATGTGTGTAGCACAAACACATAATATAAAATGATAAAATACATTGAACATGGCTTAAACATTACAACCAATTACAAATGTTTTCATGAAAGAGTAATGTATTCATTAATATACGACTAAATATAAAACAACTGCATTGTAAAGCCAGGGGTCTTTATTTGTCTGTACTTGTTTTATGTGTGCTAGATGATTATTAGTTCTACAAGAAAGACTCGGGAGATAAAAATGTAACAAAAGCATATATTTATTAACAGCCCAGCAAGCAAATATTTATAAAGTTCTTTGCACGCTACGGACGGGGCCTACGCCAATCCGAGGGTAGCAGAATCTGCATTTCCTGGCTGAAGACGAAGGCAGGGGCACAGCCGACCCCCAAAAATAGGTGGAGGAATAATTCCACCGGGACGGAGCCCACCCCCAAAGAACTGTAAAGACAAAAGTATACCCACCAGACGTGTATCCTGCGGTTCCTAAAACATAGAAAGAAAAGTTAAACATAAAATAAGCATGACGAACATGAATTCGTGGAAGGCCTCATAGACCGAGAGCTTTAATCAGTACAAAAGGCCACTTCCCTCATTGTAAGTTTTATTTTTTTTTATTTTTTTTTATTATTATTAAATGCCAAGATGCTGAATCGCTAATCAGAATCAGAATCAGAATCAGAAAGAATCAGAAAGAGCTTTATTGCCAAGTGTGCTTGCACACACAAGGAATTTTCCTTGGTACTGAAGCTTCCAGTGCACATATACAAATACAGATACAACAAGTAATAGTAATACAAATAGTAATACAAATTCTACAAATAAAATTATAAAAAATATGAAAATACTATAAAAATATATGGTCACAGTTGGGTTTTGTCAGAATAAACATTTACAGATTATGAACATATTTACAGTATTTTGTGTAGTATGAATAAATATAAATATAAATATCACCTGAATTTTTAAGATATTGCACTAAACAGTGGGAGTATTGCACTTACAGGCATATGCCTTGGGAGATATGTTAACTGTTCAGAAGGGAAATGGCCTGTGGGAAGAAACTGTTCCTGTGCCGAGATGTTCTTGTGGCCAGTGATCTGAGTCGCCGTCTTGACGGTAACAGTTCAAACAAGTGGTGTCCAGGGTGAGTGGAGTCTGTGATGATTTTACCTGCTCTCTTCTACACTCTGGAAGAGTACAGGTCCTGGAGGGTTGGCAGGGGGGCACCAATAATCCTCTCCGCAGTCAGGACTGTCCGTTGTAGTCTCCTGATGTCTGATTTGGTAGCTGAACCAAACCAGACAGTGATGGAAGTGCCTAAAACAGACTCAATGACGGCTGAGTAGAACTGAATCAGCAGCTCCTGTGGCAAGTTGAACTTCCTCAGCTGGCGAAGGAAGTACAGTCTCTGCTGGGCCTTTTTCACAGTGGGGTCAATGTGATTGTCCCACTTCAGGTCCTGAGAGATGATAGTGCCCAGGAACCTGAATGACTCCACTGCTTCCACAGTGCTGTTCATGATGATGAGTGGGGGGAGTGCTGGGCTGTTCCTCCTGAAGTCCACGATCATCTCCACTGTTTTGAGCGTGTTCAGCTCAAGGTTGTTATAACTGCACCAGACAGCCAGCTGTTCAACCTCCAGTCTGTAAGCAGACTCGTCACCATTTTGGATGAGACCGATGACAGTGGTGTCGTCTGCAAATTTCAGGAGCTTGACAGTGGGGTCTTTAGAAGTGCAGTCATTAGTGTACAGGGAGAAGAGCAGTGGGGAGAGAACGCAACCTTGGGGGGCGCCAGTGCTGGTGGTGAGAGTCCTGGATGTGTGTTTCCCCAGTCTCACTCGCTGCTGCCGGTCCGTCAGGAAGCTGGTGATCCACTGACAGATCGAGGATGGTATGGAGAGCTGGGTCAGTTTGGCTGTGAGAAGACCAGGCATGATGGTATTGAAGGCCGAACTGAAGTCCACAAAGAGGATCCTTGCATAAGTCCCTGGTCTGTCGAGATGTTGCAGGATATAATGCAGTCCCATGTTGACTGCATCATCCACAGACCTGTTTGCTCTGTAAGCAAACTGAAAGGGATCCAGCAGGGGTCCAGTGATGACCTTCAGGTGGGCCAACACCAGTCTTTCAAACGACTTCATGACCACAGACGTGAGAGCGACAGGTCTGTAGTCATTAAGTCCAGTGATTTTGGGTTTTTTGGGGACAGGAATGATAGTGGAGCGTTTGAAGCAGCAGGGAACTTCACACTGCTCCGATGATCTATTGAAGATCTGCGTGAAGACCGGGGCCAGTTGGTCAGCGCAGGCTTTTAAACAAGCAGATGAGATGTCGTCTGGGCCTGAGGCTTTCCTAGTCTTCTGTTTTTTGAAGACTCTTCTCACGTCCTCCACACAGACCTTAAGCTCAGGTAGGATGGCAGGAGGGGGGAGTAATGGGAGTGCAGGAGGTGATGGTGAATGTGTGAAGTGCAGATCAGACCGGGTGTGTGGTGTGAATGAGGGCTTTTCAAACCTGCGGTAAAATGAATTTAAATTGTCAGCCAGGTGTTGATTGTCCACAGATCGGGGGGATGGTGACTTGTAGTTGGTGATGTTCCTCAGGCCATTCCAGACTGATGATGGGTCGTTGGATGAAAACTGGTTTTTCAGTTTTTCAGAGTAGTTCCTTTTAGCAACTCTGATCTCCTTTGTCAATCTGTTTCTGGCCTGGTTATACAAGATTTTATCCCCACTTCTGTAAGCATCCTCTTTGGCATAACGAAGGTGTTTGAGTTTCCCAGTAAACCATGGTTTATCATTAGTAAATGATAAGAATGTCCTGGTAGGAATGCATGTATCCTCACAGAAACTTATATATGATGTTACAGTATCTGTGAGCTCATCCAGATCGTTGGTAGCAGCTTCAAAAACAGTCCAATCAGTGCAATCAAAGCAGGCCTGTAGATTCTGCTCTGCTTCATTAGTCCATCTTTTTACAGTCCTTATTACAGGTTTAGCTGATTTCAGTTTCTGCCTTTAGGTCGGTATGAGATGAACCAAACAGTGATCAGAGAGCCCCAAGGCTGCTCGTGAAACGGAGTGATACGCATCTTTTATTGTGGTGTAACAGTGGTCCAGTATATTACGGTCTCTGGTGGGACATGTAACGTGCTGTCTGTATTTTGGTAGTTCACGGGAAAGATTTGCTTTGTTAAAATCCCCAAGAATGATTAAAAGAGAGTCTGGGTACCTTTGTTCCGTTTCAGCTATTTGTTCAGCCAGCTGTTGTAGCGCCGCGCTCACGCACGTGTCTGGAGGGATGTAAACATTCACGAGAATGAAAGAGGAAAATTCCCGAGGCGAGTAGAAGGGTTTACAGTTTATGAAATGTGCCTCTAAATTAGGAGAGCATATCTTCTTCAGTGTTGTTACATCTGAACACCAACTTTCGTTAATGTAGAAACACAATCCACCACCTCTTGTTTTGCCCGTTAGCTCCGCGATGCGATCCGCTCGGAACAGCTGGAAGCCCGGCAGATGTATTGCGTTGTCCGGTATGGCTTCACTCAGCCAGGTTTCAGTGAAGCACAGAGCAGCAGAGTTTAAAAAATCCTTGTTAGTGCGGGTGAGGAGAAGAAGTTCATCCGTTTTGTTAGGAAGGGATCGGAGATTCGCGAGATGAATACTGGGGAGTGCAGTGCGCAGGCCGCGCTCGCGGAGTTAACCAGCGCCGGCTCGCTTCCCGCGTTTGCGTCTGAACGCGCGTTTGAACAACACCGCTGCCCCACCGACGAGAATGTCCAGCAAAACGTCCGAATAATCAAAAACTGTAGAAAAGGTTTCTGGTGTGTGTTTCCTAATGTCCAGTAGTTCGTCTTTGGTGAAACTGATAGGAAAAGAATGACTAAACGCAGAACAAACGAACAAAAACAACACAATAGCTGGAGAGCTCCGCACCAAGGCAGCCGTCTGCGGCGCCATCTTGAAACATATAATCAGGCCACACAGAGACAAGGCCACAATGGACAACACATAGAAGCTAGAATAGCGCAAGGTCGTGATAGACCACATAGAGACGAGGCCACGATGGACCACAAGGTCATGATAGACCACATATAGACAAGGCCACAATGAACACAAGGCCATGATAGACCACATAGAGACAAGGCCACAATGAACACAAGGCCATGATAGACCACATGGAACCTAGGCCACGATGGGCCACAGACAGGACAAGGCCACAATACTGCCCTACAAAGGCAAAAGACCTTAACTCGCTAGAGTGTGGAACTGAGAAAAATGACGTTAAAGATTTTTAGTTGTCCCGCCAAATTAATTATAGGTAGGACAATTAGATGTTTAAGTAATGAAAATTATCTACATAAAAATTTTTTGAGCTCAAACTTGACTTTTGACCACTATTTTAAAGTTACTGTACTCTGCCTTTGTATTGTCAGCAAAAAGTGAGAAGTCATGCCAAGGCAAAAGGCAGTAACTTCCACATTATCAATATTTGGTTGCTGATCACCATTAACAAAATCATTATAACAACACCTGTATAAAATCTAGTGATCATGGCATTTATTTTGTATGATTTACAATTATAGCCTTCTACTTATTTCTATCCTGTGCTTTGGTTGCATTCTGGTGGCCCTATATTAGACATGACAAAATACCTCCATGGGGTAAAGAGTATTTTCAAGTGGTACCACGTGGCATAAGACTTGCTAAACATGCGTTCAAAATGATCACGATAAAACAGATCCTCGCGCACATTCGACCCGGAGACTGGTTTATAGTGGTGGATCTGAAAGACGCATACTTTCACAGGCACTTACCGAGATTCGTGTTCGAAGGTGTCACACTCCTCGTCTGTTCACGAAAAGTAGCCTACGCAGCCCCTTGAGACTCAGTAGGGAGCGCGTTCTGGACTACCTAGACGACTAATGCATTTATAGCACAACCTTCTGTGTTCCGCGTCTTTTCAGTATGCGGTGGTTTCAGCTGTCTGCCCTATTATTGTGCACTTCGCTCGTCCTGCGGATTTATTCCGGATGCTGTGATTGTATTTGTATAACCTGCTTGTAAAAGCTGGTCTGATGTTGTATGCACCAGCACTTCTTGCTTCCTTATGTTGTATGCACCAATATACCCTTGTTGCTTCATTATTATCACTCCCTGTGATATATTAGTCCCGCGTCGGCTCGACCGTGTTCAGGGCGGTGCTGAAGGCGCCGGCGAAGTTTTGGCACTCTGCCAGCTAGATGCATGATTGTTTCAACCAGGTCCGGTATCCGAACTAGGTGAGGCGGGGCTTTAGTTCTTTGTTGTATTCACCTGCTATGGCATGTGTAACATTTTTCTGTCATCTCTGCATATATCCTTCGCGATCTTTATCGCACGTTTGTCGATGGAGCGGGTTCAGACCATACTAAATGTTCTGACCGCATTAGTGCAGGACAAAGCTCTGAGGACATCAGAAGACAGGGACTGATGGCAGCTGTACACAGCTCTACACAGGCTACACCGTAATTTAAATTTTAATGGAGAGTAAAACAAAGGCAGACCACCATATAATCTGGTAGGTAGCATTATTTGATAGAACACCGGCACCGTAACTTCATATTGACACGCGGCTAAACGTGTCAATATACCGCTTGTAAAGCCGCTTTTTTCCTAAGATTTTGCTTTACAAGCGGTATATTGATGACATTTTCATGATCACCAAGGCCACATCTGCAGAGACGTTGATGTTTTTGAATTATCTTAACTCAAGGACTGAGCATGTGAATTTCACTATGGAATGCGATCCAGTAAACATTAGTTTTCTTGATGTTCGAGTATACATATGTGACGGGAAACTCCATACCGATCTTTACCGAAAACCAACGGATCGCAACACTATTTTGAGAGGCGATAGTTTCCATCCTAGACCTTTAATTAAGAGTTTACCTATCAGTCAATTTAAGCGAGTGCGCAGAGTTTGTAGCACAGATGAATCTTATACTCATCAATCCAATGATTTAACTAAAAGATTCTTGAATCGTGGTTATCGTACAGAATGGATCGAAAATGCCAAAAAGAAATTCAACGAGACATCTCAATTGCAGTGTTTGCGTACAAAACATAACAAAACGCAAGTTCTTAATGCTCCTATTTGCACGACGAAGTACTCAGTTTTGGGTGCGGAGTTCCGTAAAATTTTAAATAAACACTGGCATATTATTTCAAGTGATCCTAAATTATCAGGTGTCTTTAAAAACGGTCCGAATTTAGTCTTTAAACGTCAAAATAATCTTCGTGACTTGCTTGTAAAATCTGAATATCCTTCACGTACAAAACAAGGTATTCCAACTCTTCCTCCAGGTAATTACAGGTGTGGTAATTGCGCCCAGTGTGCTTTTACACACAAATGTAAATCGTTTAGTCATCCACGTACTGGTCGTGACATTCCGATACGGGGTACTATTACCTTTGCTTCCACTCATGTGATTTATTTAATTCGTTGTCCTTGTGGTCTTGCATACGTGGGTAAAACATTTAGACAATTACGCACTCGTATTAGTGAACATCGTAGTAACATTAGAACTGGAGATATGCGCAGCCCCATAGCGGCTCATTTCAGACAAGCAGGCCATAATATCAGCGCTTTGCAGTATATTGGTATAGAAAAAGTAACAAAACCCTCAAGAGGAGGAAATTATGAGAATAAATTATTACAGAGGGAATGTTTTTGGATTTACACCTTAAGTACTTTGTCACCTTTAGGGTTGAATGAGGATTTTGATATTAAGTCATTCTTATAGTAATTATTATTTTTTTGTTTTGTAACTGTCACATGACTTGTATTTGTTACGTTACTTGCATTTGTCATGTGACCTTTTGTGTGTGCCTAATTAAGGTAATCATCTGTCTATTTAAAGTTGACTTCAATCTACATGTGATATTGTGTGTGCCTAATTAAGGCAATTATCTGTATCTATTTAAAGTTGACTTCACTTTACATGTATATTGTGCCTGATGAAGACCCGAGGGTCGAAACGTTGCTTTTAATAAATTCTTTTGGAGCAGTACTTTTCAGTGTGCGGACTTCACACTTCTTTATTTCACATATAGGACAAGGCCACAATAGGCCACACGGCCGTGATAGACCACACAGAATTAAGCCACGATACCACGATGGGCCATGCAGGACAAGGCCACAATAGCCCACAAGGCCGCTACAGGCCACACCTGGACTAGGCCACACAAGAGACAAGGCCATTAGGCCACATGAAACCAAAGCCTCTAGACCACGATGGGCCTTGCAGGACAAGGCCACAGTAGACCACACGACAATGGTAGACCACAGAGAAGAGACCGCTTATGAGCCTCAACGGCCACTAATGCCACACTAAAGACAAGGTCTCACTAGACCACACAAAACCAAGGCCACGATGGACCACAAGAACATGATGGGCCATAAGGACAAGGCCACAATAGGCAACACGGCCATAATAAACCACACAGAACAACGGCCATGGAGGGCCACTCAGGACAAGTCCACGATAGCCACGAGGCCATGATGGATCACACAGAGACAAGAGACAAGGCCAAGACAGGCCACACAGAACGAGGTTGCGATAGCTAGCGATAGCGATAGATTTTAAGGAATTTAAACATAGATGTGAAAGGACAGAAATTATTATTGATTTTTGAAAGTGTTAATGTGACACCCGATCCTTGAGAGTCATTTTTAGAGTGCTTATGAATGAGCCATGAAACGCTGTTAACCCTCTGGGGACTAAGCCCTTTTTGGTCCGTTTTCTCTTTTACATTTGGGCTTATAAACCATATGTAATGGAGATGGAACACGCTGGGCCCTATTTTAACGATCTGAAACGCAAGTGTCAAAACGCAAAGCGCAAGTAAATTTTGCCGGCGCTGTTGCTATTTTCCCGGCGGGATAAATGACTCTTGCGCCCGACACAAGTTTAAAAGGGGTTGGTCTGAAATAGCTTCATTATTCATAGGTGTGGTTTGGGCGTTACGTGAAATAAACCAATTAGAGCGTCATCCAACATACCCTTTAAGAGCAGGTGCGCATGTTGCATGGCGGATTGTTATTATTATGGCGCATTTACCAGGTGCGCTTCAGAATCGGTTCACAGCCTAGGAGATCGATGTTCTCGTCAGGGCCGTAAAAGAAAGAGAAGTGACATTGGGGATGGGACGAACCCACCCAAATCAATAGAAAAAAATATGAGAAAGCTCAACTTAACTGGTAAGTTAAAGAGTAAGGTTTTTAATGTACCTACATTATGGTAAAGGTGATTTCGCAGTCTTCAGATTTTTTTTTTCCTGGTTCTTGACGGACAAACTAATTTGTCAGATGTCCTTATATACATATGTGTCTTGCCAGTATTGGGCAAACAGGTCTGATCCGTCATTACTACAATTTGCCTGAAAAATTTGGGTAAATGTATAAGCTAGATTTATGCCTATTTTTTCACATCTTCATGGACACCACAATGATTTCCCTCGTGTGGTAATATTTTTCCTTGTTATAATGTATGATTTGCAAAAATAAAAACTGCTGCATCTGTGTTGATGAGAGAATCAAAGTGTATGCGAGGTGTGCACGCTATACATTATGGTCAAGCAAGCGCCCTTAAAATAGCATAATGAACAACGCGCAACGCGCCACTGACTTTAGACTAGGTTTTTTCTGGTCAGTGGCACAATTGTTTTATAGAACAGCAAAATAGCATGAGGGAAAGTTTGCGCCGGAACACGCCTCCTCTTTGCGCTGAACCGCCCCGGGGAGCACAAGTGTATTTCTTAGTTAACCGACGTGTGTCTGTGGAGGGAAAAGTCCGCTTTGCGCGGGTGCAAAATAGGAATGATACATGCGTCAGTGTACAAAGTCATTTGCGCCGGGTGCAAGATAGGGCCCTATGTGTTTGGTATCTATGGATTCAGAAGACGCTAAGCTAACATAAGCATGCATGCAATGTGTTTATAAATGAAGTATGAGTGAAAAATGTACAATAAACTAGAGAATTTCAAAAACGTAAATTAGATTTTTGTCATTTATTTCTGAAAATCACACATCACGCAACAATAGTGAACAGTTTTTGAACAAAAAATATATTTGTCAAAGCCTTTGCTTGACAGACATGTGTAATTGTTAAATAAATGTGTAAAGAACAATGAAAAATTTAACTTTATTTACAAATAGTCCCAGGCGTTTTTCTTAGGAATGCTTAGGATTTTCTAAGCAATGCTTTCTCCTCGTCACACTCCAGTAATTGTTCCAGAGCTTGTTCCACCGTAAATCCGTAAATCGTTTACTGCTTGCCATCATAAAAGTGCAAAACAATAAATAATGCTATAATTGTATGTATATATATATATATATATATATATATATATATACACACAGTATATTATAATTGTTCTGTCTCTCTCTCATATAAATCTCTGCACGCTCTGTAATAAACCGCTCCGTAAGCCTCCCTTCGCTCTCTGTCTCCTTCTCTCCACTTGACGCTGTTTGCGTCATATCCCTTACAATATATAGTACCACCCCTTGCAAGGCAACAGAGTCCTTTGATTTGCTAGAATACGTCATGGTAACCTTCCTCTGATTGGGTAAGAAAAATATTCCTCCATCTGCAAGTTTTCCATTGGTTGTTGCTCGTGGAATCTGCCAAACAACATTGATTTCATTAGCCTTTTACGTAGTGGTATTGCGCAACAAGGAAGTGTGTATATATACAAGCCGGGTAAGTTACCACTGTTTTCAGCGGAATCTGAGGAAGACGTCAAAAAAGGACGCACCTCTCTATTTAATTTAACTCTCTCATTAATAGTTTTTAAGATAATTACACATTTGTAAAAGTATGCCATTTTGGGCGGTACCGCCCCATCCCCAGAGGGTTAAGGACTACAACAAACTCTGAGAGGGACTGCGCGACATTCCTCCCGGGTTAGTGGCATCACAAACCCTAAAATGTACATAAATCCTGCACCCGGAACATGATTTATAGAATATCAAGACGGAATAAGCTAATCAATGACTAGAAGTATATATCAATGACTATAACTACGCATAAGCTACATAATTCATCAACTAACCATTCGGAAATGTTGTCTACATGTTGACACTTCTTGAGTCTCTCCATATTTGTCTGACTCTGATTTGAACATAAAGCTAAAAGTTTTGAAATTTGTCTGTGAGAGGTAATCGAAGCTGAGCCATTAAAATTCCGCCCCCCTGTGCCGGGAGCAGCAGCCCAATCGCATCCAAAGGGACTGTTATAGAAATTTTATATTTTACTTTTTCATTTTCTTAGACATTATGGGGGGTTTTCTTAACTGTGATGTAAAGACTTGAAATGATTGTAACCATTTATGGGTTTTGATGTAATGTTAATGAAACCACATCGTTTATCAGAGAATGATAAAGAGGAGGAATTGTTATAGAAATGTTATATTTTACTTTTTCTTTTTAATTTTCTTAGACATTATGGGGGGTTTTCTTTCATGTAAATCATGTGTTTCTCCCCTGATACTTTGTATTCACGTGACAGGAACAAAGACACACACACATACACATAGCATATGGTCAGAAAGAGCCTTTTGATCCTTTTGACATGGATGGGTCGAGGAAGACGGGGGTCAGAGAGACTACTGTATTATAAAGCCTTTTGACCTCACAGATGTGAAGACAGTAAAGCCCAGGGGGGTCAGAGAGACCACTGTAAAGACCATTGTATTTCTAAAACCTGCTAGATCTGGTTTTACTGGGGTGAACGAAAAACTACAGAAGAAAGGGCTCTGGGGGAAGGGGTATAAAGTCTGCCTGCTTGCTGTGTGTGTGTCAGGTCTGTGTTCCTATCGCGAGGTAGCTGTCGCGGTATTTTTGTGAACAAGCCTCCTTTAAAAGAATAAACATCTTTTAAAGTACAATTTGAATCTAATGTCTCTTACCGTGATGCTGTTTTGTTAATTAAATTGTTTTTGCCACAACAGGACAGACAAACTATGCGCTTTACTCACCCTCAAAATGACAATTCCAGCATACTATACAAAAATATCTGTGGGGCATTCCGAGCCAAACTCCGCACATACCCTGGGGACACCGGAGACCCACCACACATCCACGTCGTTTAGTATTTCACACTTAAAGATTGGCGAGCGCGGATCACCCGCAGATTTGCGCGCGATTACAGCCCGACCTGTCGGCGAGCTCGTTAACTTGCAAATCGGGCTTAAATCGGGCTTAAAATCCTGTAGTGTGAACTAGCCATAATTTAGCATTATCAATGTTAGAGGAGGGCAGGGTGATGGATCCGGGTTGCTGAAGGGAAAAGCTGTCTGGAAGCCTGAAAACAAAAGAGTGAAAGCACGCAGCTATGGCATTGCAGTGGCCAGGAATGAGCGCGACCTTAATTATAAAATTAAAGACGACTGATAGCCAGATTAACATCTCAGAAATGGCATGATCGCCTGACATGATGACAACCATGCTTCGTTAGCACAACAACATATGTTTTGCGACCGCGTCGAACCCCGAGACGCTAGCGACCGCTATGGGATCATTTTCGTGAAACGCAGACAAACGAATTCTGAGCGGGCTTGGTAAATTTATCTGGCCTTTGTTGTTCCAAGTATCCAAAATCTGAGATCGGACATGCACCCTTCGTCTAGCTGGATCGGGTCGCTTAAATTAGGCATGGAGTGGGCCAGCGTTAACAGACGAGAGATAAATGCCCTGCCTTGAGGAATGATACTCATTGCGAATTTTTGATTTTATTTATTTATTTATTTATTTATTTATTTATATATTAACTAAATCTGACTTCTTAATACAATACTTATCTGAAGTAAGGTGACGGCGTCCCGTCAAGAAGCTATATCACTACCTCGACGACACTGATGATATGTTGTCTTTTGAGCGTAGAATCTATTTCTCAGCTGCGTAGCATATACCTGACATGGCTCCCAAGTTGCTCTTTGTAGAAATAAAGTTTTATTCGCAGCCGGGAGATCACTGGTCACAACAACCAATTGAGTCTCTTAAATAGAAAGGTACATGAACCTTTAAATCATACGGTTGAGTAAAAACAATGTCACTCGAGTCTACTTCACTGTGAATAGTTCCGGTGATTGGTTTGTTATGATAAGAGCTAATCATATGACTGGTAGTTCTACTGTGTTAAACAATTTTTGGCTAAGTATATGTGGCCTTTGACCTGAGCATCCTTAGTCTGCATTTCTCTGTACATTTAATGTTGAAATACATGATAAAATATTTCTATCAGTGGATTAAAGTAGTCACCAGGAAAGGTTGTGTGTTACGCGATTGTACACATTTCTGTTTTTGTAGATCTAGATTTTAAAGTATTAAAGGACCTTATATTAATTTTAAGTAATTATGGTGTAAAATAGTTGTTTGTGAATTTCAGCACTTATGTAAATGTGTCATTTACTGCCATTGTATTATATATCTACTATGCATAACAGCGAATGACCAACTTTATTACATGTAATTTTTTACATTAACAAACTGTTTTTGACATTGGTTTGTATTTTCCATTAATTTAGTTGTTTTGTAAACGTTAATATATTTAATAATATTGATGCTGTTCTTTTATGTTTAGATAGTTATATTTGCAATGATTGTGATATTCATAAAATAATATGCCCCCTGTGATTGGTTAAAGTCTGCAATCATTGCAAGATATAAGTCGAGATCTTCCCGGCGATCGAGAAGTGATTGGCAAATACGTATCTGTAAATGCCGAAGCAATAACGTATTCAGAGAAGGCACGTATTCATGTAACACGTATTCATGTAACAAGTTGAATTAGGTAAATGGTTGGAACGCACTCTCTCAGTGGTGAGTGAGCAGACAGTAGGCCTATGAGGAGCGCAAGCTGTGAATATGGCATATAAAGCCGGTTTAATATTCCTGTTGCTCTTAAGCTTGTTTTTCTATTCAGTTACGCAGTTATTAGTGAAGTATTTTGCAATCTGGCCATATGAGCGTGGGATCGACGACGCTGATAATAGATTAGCCTACCACTGCACTGTGAATATCAGTAACGCAAATCTTTGCTGACACTTTGTTACAAACATTTAGGCGAGCAAACCGGCCCTACTGTTTAAAACGTTGCAGAATGTTGCGTTGCAGTCTGCAGATTAGCGTTTTTTAAGAGCACACCAAGTCACTGTAGTCACCAATTTGAACTCTGCCGCTGGTGTAGGAAGCAGCAGAGTACCCGAGTTAGCCTACTTAAGGTCTGTGTAACGCTTCACAATTCAATTTTCAGACCATAATGCAAATGCAAAAATGAAAAATTGAAACCAGACATTAATTTTTCTTGTTTTTCCAGTTAGATTATCAATGGATAGTTGCCTTTTCTCCCCTTTTTCAATTTTACTTGTGCTAAATTGTGACTTCAGAAACAAACATTTGAATAAATGAAATCTAACCGATTTTCTATTTTTCGTCTTGTAATTTGCGCCGTGAGCGGGACCATTAGCACGGGGGTGTGGCCGTGGACTAACTTTACTATCATTTCATTGATGCAACTGCTTTATTTACACTGCATGCACGTTGAGGAGAAGTTTAAAAGACAGAACACAGGACGACATTTTGGTCCGTGTATCTTTTGGTCATTTGATTTCCTGTTAGGAATGGAAAAACGAGACATTAAAAACAGCTCGTTTATTCGTTTTTTTCTTTAGTTTAAAAAACGAAAAATGAGATTTTGGCTCGATTTTTCATTTTTCGTTTGTGGTTTACAAATCGGTTTATGGGTTCGATATTTCAATCGCACACGTGGGCGGCGCTGACACGCCTCTTTCATCTGATTGGTCAAACCGCTCCGCCTTCAGTACGAGCTTTTCTTTCTGTCAGGCAGAATAGGAGTGCGGCACTGACAAATGCACTTTAATAAAATAATGTCTGAAACCACCACTCACTGTTAACTACGCACAGTATTTGAAACAGGAATATGTTGCTGGTCACGTAATTCGTGCTGCTGCTTCTTGCAAGCGACCCCATTAATGTGAGCCACAGTAGGCCTACATATGACAGATTATTTTAGCTAGATGTATTTCTCATTGATAAATACAGTGCAGATAGTTCCGTCTCTTTGGATAAAAGGGGAAGTGGAAATAAAAATCAATAATAGGCTGAACTGTAGCCTACCATGATAATATGTCCGTAACATTAGATGTCCATAGATGACCTACCCATAACTGTAACATGATAACACAATTTGTACAGTATAAAAATCATTATGTCTAAAGTTCCCATAAAACATGAAAACCCAACAACCCAATGGGAATATATCCTTGTTGTGTAAAACATCTGTTCATAATCTGTGATTACACAATTCCAATAGGAATAGCACCGGGAGGCGTCTGGAATGACTGTGTCACTGTGCAATTATCAATCCGCATTTTTAAGCCAGCTAATTTACAGTAGGCTAATATTCAGAATGTCCTTCTCATATAACGTCAACTACCGCACAAATGGGCTTCCTTTGTGAAATATAGCAGACCACCTTTTTTAAGCTGCTATTTAAGCTATATTTGTGCATAAATGTTTGCATTCAAGTTTTTAGATACAGATAGATAGATAGATAGATAGATAGATAGATAGACAGACAGACAGACAGACAGACAGACAGATAGATAGAACGAACTACAATAGCCTAAACAGAACTGGAACCTTTGTAAGATATGCGCTCGTCTTCACAAAAACTACATGAAGGGTTTTAAACATCTCGTGTGGAGAAAATATTGTTTATTCTGGGCAGTATGGCAAGCCATGGCAAAAAGCAGGACAACTTGTAGGCTATAGCCTTGAAAGGAAAACAAATTTGCAGAGTAAAAACAGAGTTTGTGTCGTTGAATCATATTTTTTTAGTACATCTTAAAATATGGAGCTCATGACAAATAAAAGTTCCAGATGGACAAACATTAAATGCAAAAGCCAGTGTGAATAACAATATATTAAAATAAACTAGACAGTGTCAAACTTTGAAGTAGGGTTCAAGTTTTAATTAGTTGTACAGCTTGAATATGGCCTATGAATGAAATCAATGCATTTATTTGTCATTTAAACTGATGCAAACAGGAAAAGAGAGTAGAAAAAGACTTATTATCCTGTCGCCCCCTCTAGTGGACAGCATTAAGTATTACGGCCTTCATTTCTCAGATAACGCAAGTCAATTGATTTTTTGGGAAAGTAAGTCTGACCAGTTAGAAAAGATATAAGCGAGTCAGACCAGTCTGAAGTTCTGAGCCGAGTTTGGTGAAGCATTAAAGTTCTAAGCGGAGTCAATTTCTCATAATAATAATAATAATAAATAATAATAATAATGTTTAAATATTTGCTGGCTTTCTCAAGCCAACATAAAGAAAACTCAGAGAAACATCGACCAATTCAGTATGTAATAAATTTGTATTAGTTTTATAATAAAACTAATAACATTTTAAAGGTATGCCGTGCTCTTCAACCGACAAGATTTTAATTAATCCCAAACCCTGATAATTTCGTCAGTATTAGGTTTTTGTGCAAACAGAATCGTTTCGCTTACGTTCACTGATTCTAGCTTCTCTCTTTTCTGTCTCTTTCTTTTCATGGTAACTGTGGCTCACATTAATGGGGGTGCTTGCAAGTCGCAGCAGCACGAATTACGTGACCAGCAACATATTTCTGTTTAAAATACTGTGCGTAGTGGTGGTTTCAGACATTATTTTATTAAAGTGCATTGTCAGTGCCGCACTCGTGTAGCCTACTGACTCTTATTCTGCCTGACAGAAAGAAAAGCTCGTACTGAAGGCGGAGCGGTTTGACCAATCAGATGAAAGGGGTGTGTCAGCACGCCCACGTGTGCGAATGAAATATCGAACCCATAAACCGATTTGTAAACCACAATCGAAAAATGAAAAATCGAGCCAAAATCTCACTTTTCGTTTTTAAAACTAAACAAAAAAACGAATTAACGAGCTGTTTTTAATTTCTCGTTTTTCCATTCCTAACAGGAAATCAAATGACCAAAAGATACACGGACCCATTTTTCACCCGAAGTGCCAGTTTTTATTGTTAATAACTGCACTGTTAAACCTTGCTGTAAAAAAAAGGCCAAATTCTGACAATATCATACCATTTTCCATTAAAAACAGTGTTGGGTAGACTGTGTAGGCTACAGTTGAGACATGTGTACAGTTGAAACACCTTAAATAACTTGCGTGCGCAGCAAGCACAAGTTGTGATATTTGCTGTGCACATGCGTATTAGTGTCCTCTTTGATCGTGGGAAATTTGAACAACGGGCGCATCTCCGATCCGAAGATATCGGCAAAAGTTTTTTTTCTAAGATAAGACTTTCAGTTCACCATGCACACTCCACAATGAATATCTTATTATCTTTATGTGACTGTTAAATGTAACTACTGGTATCATCACAAACGTTATTCTGTGCCCTAAAAACTGGCATATTAAATGGTATTGTGTCATGCAAGGTCATTGCAAAATCTAGAGAAATGTGCGAGGTGGCCAGCGGGTTAAGTTGAGACACACGTGTATCTCGATAGAGTTCTATTACGAAACACACTGTTTAGTTGTTTTTAAACATTTTGCCGTATGTAAACATATACTGTTATTTATTACATTTTTTTTCATTTAATTACAATTGCTATTTCTATTATTTTTTTCTTTTAATTTTGGGCTAGTTTGAACCTATTGAAGGTTCCATGTTAGGTCTACTCAAAAATAATGAAATGTAATATAAATTGAAAAAAAAAAATAGCAATAGTAATTAAATGAAATTTTTTTAAATAAATAACAGTAGGCTATATGTTTAAGGCAAAATGTTTCAGATCTGTCTGAACTGATTCCCTAGCTGTCTTTTCACTTTTCCTTTCTTCATAATTTTGTTACAGTTATAAGGTTTAGCAAATGTTTGTTTATTTTGTTAGCTTTTATTCACATCTCATTTAGCCTACATGCAAACAAAATATTTAGGCCTACATAAACTCCTCAGATGCAGATGTTTTCACTTGAGGGCATCATTGTTCGTTTCCACGGCAACATTGAACTTCAGTGCTTCTCACAGCTTCTCATATGCTTAAATTTAGCAGTTATATTTAGCAGTTATATTTAGCATATGTATATGCATATCTAATGACATGCTGCATGTCAAGAGTAGCGGATTCATATATTTTTTTTTCGGTTATCAAATGACGAGTACTTAAATCATCCTGGGGCATCGAGGCATGCATCAATATAATAAAGTAATAAGGAATAATAGGCTAGCCTAGATATATACAAGCCAGCGGGTCAGCGGGCGAAATAAGCCAGGCCACCGTTTCGCCCGCTGCTCCTGAATTCTACATTTAGCACACACTGTTAGACCTTTTTTTTTACAGTAAAATACTGGCAACACTGTTTTAATGGAAAATGGTATGATATTGTCAGAATTTGGCCTTTTTAGCAAGGGTTAACAGTGCAGTTATTAACATTAACATTAAAAACTGGCACTTCGGGTGAAAAATGTCGTCCTGTGTTCCGTCTTTTAAACTTCTCCTCAACGTGCATGCAGTGTAAATAAAGCAGTTGCATCAATGAAATGATAGTAAAGTTAGTCCATGGCCACACCCCCGTGCTAATGGTACCGCCCACGGCGCAAATTACAAGACGAAAAATAGAAAATCGGTTAGATTTCATTTATTCAAATGTTTGTTTCTGAAGTCACAATTTAGCACAAGTAAAATTGAAAAAGGGGAGAAAAAGGCAACTATCCATTGATAATGTAACTGGAAAAACAAGAAAAATGAATGTCTGATTTCAATTTTTCATTTTTGCATTTGCATTGTATGGTCTGAAAATTGAATTGTGAAGCGTTACACGGACCCTCCGGCTGTGACTTGTTACGCTCTGTCTGGTTTTGTTCAGCCTGTTCTTTATCTGCACTGGACTGGAAAACTCTCCTGCCTCATTTCTCCATAAAACCTGCTTATGATATTATTTTACTTTTCAAATCTAGGGATTAGTTTGTACTCTAATGTACTTATATCAACTTGATATACACAACTTTCAAACACAACTTCACTTCTCAGAGAACTGAAAAAAAACATGTGCACTTTGACTTCTAGAAAAACTTCTATTATATTTGAACTTATTTAAGGTCGTTCAGATAGTCACAGATGAGTGCATGAAACCTCATATCCTATTAATAAAATGAGTGGTTGCTATTAGTTTCTTTTTCCAATAAATCACATCGTCAATTACCAAGCCTCAGTTTTCCATCTCATTATTTATAAAGATTGTTTGGGAAGACTGAAAACTCACCATTGTATTTTTTATCATATGAATATAATATTTTGAAGTTCAGGGTCACTCGATAAATGTGTAAAAAATGGCTGGAATTTTGTTCATTTTTTTACTCTAAATATTTGCATATATGATGTTTAATGTAACGTGTAGCAGATGCAGTCATGCATATATTCTTTTGGCAGCTGAGAACTTAAAATACAACACAGATTTTATACACATCTAGACTGGACTGGACATTCAATCTTCAGGTGATTAACTTCTCTTTTTGATTCTTCTTGTTTATACCCTTAATAATAAGCAACAGTGTCACTGTGTTTATCTGATAATGTCCAAAGATTTGGGATGAAGTTAAAATCGGACTGAGCTTTGTTTAATTGAAAAGGACTATAGCAGTTTAAATTCATTCATTAAATTCATATTATAAAAATTAGATTTTGCAGGTGAATGTAGCCTGCGAATATTACTTTGTTAAACAATCTATTTTTCATTAATGATGTTGCTCTATTCAGATTTAAACTGGGAAGTTTTACCGGCTGAAATGTATAATCTGGATATATTGAAATGTTGTTGTTTTTTTACAGATCTGGTTCAATAACACTTATCTCTTTGTGTAGATCACAAAATAAGTTTTTATGAACCATTAAAATTAAAAGCCTAGAGATGAATAACTCAGTGAACATCACCACACCCGAAGCATCTATAAACTCCACAACTCAATCCATTGGGCCACTGAAAAGTCTGGAAATCTGTGTGTACAGCATCAATTTCCTGGTTGGTCTTCCTACAAACTCTTATGTTATATGGCTCATCATCACAAGAGCAGGAAGTGGAGTTGCATCAGAGTTCTTCATCCTCAATCTCTCTATTTGTGAGATTGGAAACTGTTTGAATTGTTTGTTCCTTGTACTTTCAATTTGGTTTTCAAGTCTCTTGACACTAAACGTGTTAATAACAGGACTAGCTGTCACTGGTCGTCCTCTGTTTCAGTGTCTGATGTGTGTTGAGTGTTACCTGGCAGTGGTTCATCCTGTAACCTTTCTGAAGTACAAACCTCTCAGATATAGAGTGATCTGTTGCACTGCAGTCTGGATAATCACTCTAGGTTCTTGTTTGTGCTCCATGTTCATTTTAGCTTCACTCAACATTAATGCACATGCATGGTTCATCTCACTGCAGTTCCTCCTCTTCTTCTCCATCCAGTTGTTTTGTCTTGTGGCTGTTCTCAGAGCTCTGAAGCAGTCAGGACCAGGAGAGAGAGGTAGAGGGAGAAAGGAGGAAAACTACATGAAGAGAAGAGCGTTTTATCTCATTCTAATAACATCAGTTAACATGGTCATCATATATGTGCCGATTACTATTTCAGCATTATTTACCATTCTGACAAAACGCTATATTCAGGAAGTTTGGACTCCTTCAGTGATTTGTTTTGCGCTGGCTGGTTTTGTGCAGCCTGTTCTTTATTTGCATCGGAATGGAAAACTTTTGTGCTTCTGTTCTCTGTAAAACCTGTTATTTTACTAACTTTTACTTTTTGATAACTTTTATTATTGGATGGGACCGTTGAATTACTTTTTGTCTTTTCGTTTTGGTACAATTTAAAATCAATTTGCCGTGTTGGAAGGTGCAGCGCTGATGATTGTGTTGATCTTCCTTTGGTGTTCTCTCTACATCACACATTTACATAAGCTTATAAAGCTGCAAAATTAATTTTCATCATTAACTTTAAGTATGTAGTCTTTAAACATTAAGTATGTAAAAATGTGAGCCATCCACCAGCCTGAGCGCGACTGAGCGGCCTGCTGAGCCGTATTTACACTACTACCAAACCTCAAACAGACCCAGCTGGTATGAGAAGTAGCTATGGGTCAGTTGAAAAATGTTTAAATTATTTAAACTATTTTAAATTAGAGATAATACTGTTCAATTATATACAAGACTGCAAAGTAATATCAAGACAAAAGTGCCATAAACACTAATTAGCATTGCTAATTAGCACAGATATAGAGCACAAATGATTGTAAATAAAATATCACATACTTCCATATGAACCTTTTTCATATAAAATAATTACTGAATTTATTTTTGTTTATTTCTGTCTGAGTGTATATCAGATATAGTTGTTGTAAACTGCTGTTTGCATAATTATCCAATAAAACACTTCATCAATGACAATGTCACCTTTTCCACATTGAGGGTTGCCACAAAGATGTTTGCATTAACCTTCACAACTTATCATAACACAGATGTTTAAAGTATTTTTTTCTCTCTCATTTTTAAATGCTCACCCTAACAATTTGCAAATCTGGTGTTTAATCATTGGCACCTGCTGACCAGTTTCGGATGTTTACAGATTGTTTTTTATGAGACTAAATATTCACAGTTCTAGTGCTATTTTTTCTTTAATTTTTTTTCTCACAGGTCTGATTCACACACTGGCAAATTTGTATACCTCAAACTTGGTTTGGATAAAAGTGTCTGATGGTGTAAGAAGTTAATAGTCAGCTGTTCAATGTATTGTTTTAAATTAAAGGCAGTACTTCCCTTATTTACTGATCTAATTTGTGTACATCATACCACTGTTACGATTGGTTGTTGTAGAAAGCTCACAACAAAAAGAGTAGAAAACATAAATAGTATTTATTAAATCCGTATAACGAGGTTAGATGTTGTGGGAAGGAGGAGGCGGGAACCGGCGAATATTTAAAGACTTTAATAAATAAATAAACACATACAAAACAAAAATAAAGACAGCAGTCCCTCACGGACGATTGCTGCCACATGTAACAAAACATCAAATAAAATCCAGGCCTGGACTCTCTTGATCTCCACTGCCGTCCCTCCTTTTATGCTTCCGCTCCTCAGTGAGAGATACGAGACCGGTGCGTTGCGCAGGTGTCGCTCATCAGTAATCACAACACCGGCCTCGTACTGTTCTGCCCTACAAAGGCAAAAGACCTTATGTCGCGGTGGAACTGAGAAAAATGACTTTAAAGATTTTTAGTTGTCCCGCCGAATTAATTATAGGTAGAACACTGGAAATCTGGCAATTAGATGTTTTAGTAATGGAAATTATCTACATAAAAAAATACTGAGCTCAAACTTGACTTTTGACCACTATTTTAAAGTTACTGTACTCTGCCTTTGTATTGTCAGCAAAAAGCGAGAAGTCATGCCAAGGCAAAAGGCAGTAACTTCCACATAATCAATATTTGGTTGCTGACACTAACAAAATCATTATAGTAACACCTGTATAAAATCTAGTGATCATGGCATTTATTTTGTATGATTTACAATTACTTATAGACATCTACTTATTGCTATGCTGTGCTTTGGTTGCATTCTGGTGGCATTATTAATACATTAGACATGACAAAATACCTCCATAGCGGTAAAGAGTATATCAACTGGTACCGAGTGGCATAAGACTTGCTAAACACGCGTTCAAAATGATCACGATCAAACAGATCCTCGCGCACATTCGAACCGGGGACTGTAATATAATATTCGTGTTCGAAGGTGTCACGCTCCTCGTAGCCTACGAAGTACGAACGCAGTCCTTTCCCCATTAAGACTCAGTGGGGAGGGCGTTCTGGACTACCTAGACTAATGCATTTATTGCACAACCTTCTGTGTTCTGCGTCCTTTCAGTATGTGGTGGTTTCAGCTGTCTGTCCTATTATTGTGCTTGTGCACTTTGCTCGTGATTGTTCAGGGCGGTGCTGAAGGCGCCGGCGAAGTTTTGGCACTCCGCCAAAACTTGTGGGTGAGGCGGGGCTTAGTTCTTTGTTGTAGGCTACTATTCACCTGCTATGGCATGTGTAACATTTTTCTGTCAACTCTGCATATATCCTTTGCGATCGATATCGCACGTTTGTCGATGGAGCTGGTTCAGACCATACTAAATTTTCTGACCGGATTTGTGCAGGACAAAGCTCTGAGGACATCAGAAGTTACAGGGACTGATGGCAGCTGCTGTACAAAGTACACAGTCTACACCGTAATTTCAATTTTAATGGAGAGTAAAACAAAGGCAGAACACCGTACAATCTGATAGGTAGGTAGCATTATTTGATAGAACGCTGGCACAGTAACTTCATATTGACGCACGGCTAAACAATGGCAGAGTACCGTAACTCAATATGAGCGTTCCAAAACAAAGCCAAAGAGCCGTAACTGGTGTTACGGTGTTCTGCCTTGGTTTCTCATGGGCTTTTGGAAGTTACTGTTAAGACAAATCATTATTTTCTCAAAAAACAACGGAATTGACTCAAGATACTTATCCAGATGATAAAGGAGGTCTTGAATGTGCCAAAAATATCAATAACTCATTTTCGACCAAAAACAAAGTTACGGTCTTTTGCCTTTGCACGGCAGCGTTCTCCCACAGCCCTCAACCTCGTCCTGCTTGCAACAATCCACAATGGAAAACGTCTCGGTTACGTATGGTAACCCTCATTCCCTGAAGGAGGGAACGGAGACGTTACGTCAACGTGTCAACGTAATTGGGATCACTTCAGGGAGCCATTGGCCAACATTTTGGCCTACTCTGCCTTTAGGAATTCCAAATGGTCCCTGGGGATAAGAAAGAAGGGGGTTGAAAGAGTAAAAGCAAATCTCTTTGTTCATTTTCAAATATCCACTTGGATTATTTTCAATCCTACAGAGCCGAGATGGTGACGGTCGTACAGCGTTGTTACAGGAACCATGGCTGCGGGCCGTAACGTCTCCGTTCCCTCATTCAGGGAACGATGGTTACCATACGTAACCCAGACATTCCCTATCAGTCGGTCACGTTTGACGTTGTGTCGACGTGCCAACGTATTTGGGATCCCTATGGAGAACGCCACGGTTGCTGCCACCTCCAGTGCCCTACACTGGCTTTGCTTTAAAATGTAGTTAGGTTCACTCCTTTGAATGCTCTCAATAAGAAAATTAACTGGCAAAAGAGAAAATGCAGAATTTAACCATGCTTTGATCGCATTTACTGATGTTTTTGTCAGCCAAAGCTTACCACACATACGTTTTTAACAAGCCATTTTGTCTCCTCTCAGTTGAAATGCCTGTGAAAGCAGCGAATGAATGCTCTCGTCTTGACTGCAAATTCGCTAAACTAGAAAATGAACTGAATGCAAAGCGAAACGAAAGCAAGCTGCAGCATTCATCCATGTTAAAATTATATAATACAACGATTTTCGTCTATGTTTTTACCTTGTTTGTGTTCGTCTCACCATGGCGTACCCCGTCAAAAAGCCTCGTGCCTGAAACAAAAACCTTAAAGTTAAACGACACATTTCTTTACTAACTTAACGTTGCGTATGGGAAAACATTGAATTTGTCATTACATACTTTTACATACCAGTAAATGTCATGTTAGCACGCTATTGTGACATGATATCAATTATACATTGAATTAAATAAATATAAAAGTGTATATTTCTAAAGAAACTTACCAGGAATTATGAATAATGCCTCTAATCAATCGTTCTCGTTCTGCTCTGGTCAACTGGATTTCAAATTTGAACGAAGCCTGCACAATCCCATAATGCCACACCACAGTAAGTTACTGTGAATATGCATAAGCTACAGTAACAACACATCCTTCTTGTAAATGAATTAGAGCTGACATGGAAATATACTGTTAACAACTGTAAAACGTAATTTGACCCACAATGCATTGCGAACAACAGCTACATCTTGTAAAATGTTAAAACAGGAATATTCTGTAAAATTTTGCTGTAAAACTACAGCAATTTGTTACAAAGTGTCTCAGACCCCCAACTTGCTGAGGTGGACACCCACGTAGAGAGAGCTTGACCTCCCATACAGTGGCTCTTTGGATAACACTGGGAAAGCGTGCCCTTTCCAGGGAAGAGGAACGCTGCGGAAGCCACATCCTGCCCATAGGGAAGTAAAATGTGGGAGTTACATACATGGACTAGACGAGAGGGCAATACAACAAATGGAATATCACTGGGGCTGCTCCAGCCTAGGTAGACACAGGCTCACCGCAGGGAACCGTACCATGGAAGAATACACATATAGAAATAACCAAATTAGAAATATATAGAAATAACCACATTATTAAATTTTCAGATGATACGGCCATACTTGGTCTACTTACAAATAATTCAGATATTGCTATCTATAAACAGGAGATAGAGGAGGTAGTGAAGTGGTACAACAGGCATAACTTGGCCCTCAATGTAAATTAAACCAAAGAAATTATTTTTGACCCTAGGTCTATAGGAGATCATAGCACACTTCAAATTGAAGGTGTACTCGTTGAGCAGGTAACAACATATAAGTATTTAGGTATACAATTAGATTGTCAGCTGCAGTGTTCGCATCAAGTGGAGTATGTTTGCTCAAAGATATGTCAGCGTCTATATTTCTTAAGATGACTTAGAGTTTATGGAGTGGACAAGGAGATCATGTTATTGTTTTACAAGGCAGCCATTGAATCTATTGTTCGGTATGGTATTGATGCTTGGTTCGGTAACCTGTCTGTTAAATTAAAATCCCAGCTCCAAAAATAATTGGCCAAATGCCACCTATTACTCTTCAGGAGCTCTTTGATGAGGTGGTGAGGAAACAGGGTTTTAAAATCATTAATGACCCTAATCACGTCCTGTATAATGAGTATGAGCTGATGCCTTCAGGCAGAAGGTACAGGTTACCAAACTGTAAGCTTAACAGGTTTAAATTCTCATTTGTGCCGCTTTCAATCAAATTAATGAATAACAACGGATAAGGTGTGTGTGTGTGTGTGTGTGTGTGTGTGTGTGTGTGTGTGTGTATTAGCTGCAGTGATGTATGTGTGACAAATACTACTAAATAAGACTTCAGGTACATTATGGTTATAGGATGTGTAATGATAGGGCACTGGTGCAATATTATGTATGTGTATATATGTGGGTATGTGTATGTATATGGATATGTATATATATATGCTATATGTTATAGTTGATATGGTAGTATGCAATTGGGTATTGTGCAATACAGCAGCTATTGACTACAGTATGAGTTAACGGGAAATGTGCAATTGTCGGGAGGGGGTGTGATGCGGGTGTTCTTCTGTTTTCTGTGAGGTGTGGAAAGTAGTGGGGGGTATTGAGTGTGGTGTGGGATGTTAAATGAAGTACTGAATGGGATCATTTAAGTGCATGTTCTGTGTAGGTTAATTGTGTGTTGTTGTGTGTTATGCGTAATGTGACGGCATTGTTCTTTCGAATGCCCAAGATGAATTTCTCCAATAGGAGACAATAAAGGCTTATCTTATCTTATATAGGATCGCCGCAGAGATCACAAAATGTGGGGCCCAGCCTAGCACAGGTTCCACAAGCATACAAGTGTTAGGCCTGGCGTTGGATGCTCCACCATGTCCGACTGCCGAGGAGTGTGAAGGAACGCCAAGGCGATGGCATCCACTATTCAGTGGGCCATCCTCTGCTTGGAGACAGCCTTCCCTTTCTGCTGGTCTCCGTAACAGACGAAAATGGCACACTCCAGACTTGTGGACTTCCTCAGAGTCCACACTTTGGTGACGTCATGTAGTGCAGACCTATAGGGCCCTTGGTGCGAGTCCACGAGGGCGCATTGAGAGGTATTTTTGGGACAGACTCGATCGTCATGCCGGAAATAGGAAGACGGTCTGGTTGTTGTTATGGACAGGAGCTGCAGGTTCGGGGAAATATGCTGCCTATTGTTGTTGTTCTTACATATGACTCAGTAAAGCCCTGACATTCGGTTCTATTTATTTAATGAATCATAATGTGATCGTATTATTTAGTGCCCTATTATTAGCCTATGTTTGAGTGAGACATCAACCACTGGTCGATGACCATAATGTTTGTATAAACTTGTATGACCTAGGTCATAAAAAACATAATGATACTTAAACTAAAATATTTTCTTCTCAGTCATGGTAACGATTGTCCGTGAGCAAAATCTCATCCCATCCGTTGTCTGATTGGCCTTTCGCAAGGATTCCTGAATAGTTAAAGTGTGTGGAGCCTGCATCCATGCGGGTTCGCGGAAGACCGCTTCAAGGGTACAAAGGGGGCGCTGCTGAGCACACTTCAGAGCGTTAAAATGATGAATGGGACGGCCTACGGACTCATAGACTCAGCGAGCACACGCAATTTAAGTCCACGCTTAGATAGTTAAAATAGGGCCCTTTAGGTGTTTAATTCAAATGAATTTTAATGGTGTAGTCTATTCGATTAGCATTTGGTAAAACGTGTAAAATATAAAGGATATTTCACGATTAAATTCTCACTTCTCGTATAACTTGTTCAATAAATCAGTTTTCAAAATTTAAGCCACACAGGATCACGGGGTAAATGGTACAAATTAACTACTTACTCGAAGTGACTGAATGCACCTTTCGGACTCGTAAAACAGTAGGATACATCCTAAAGGGTTCGGGTTGCTCACTTTCAAAATATCTTCAAGAAGTGTTTCCTTCCAGCAGTTTAAAAAAAATGCAGTTTGTTATTCACCTATATATGTGCTATTGATGACAAGGGATATGTGGAAATATCAGACAGCTATGGTGCGAGTGACCAAACAGTATTCCAGGAAGCCGTGTAATAAAATGTTCTAAATGTTTTCATTTAAAACTATGGAAGCTTGTTTCCGCCACAGAATAATACAAAAAAAAAAAAAATATTGTGAGTTTACATCTCATGACTTTGTTTCCCCTCAGAATTTCGAGTTTATATTTCACAATTCTGACTTAAAAATAAACACACACACACATCCTCAATTTTCCCATGTGCTTAATCGCTTCACAGTCTGAAAGAAATGATGGCTACTTGCTGTTGTCATCTTAACTGCAGATAAGGAATAATTATTTCATTATGGTGTATAAATTGTGCCTTGGTGAACAATTGGGTGAACAAACCCAATAAGTCATATATTTGAACCTTTAATTTGTTTACTTTAAACATTTGCATATCTGGTGTTTTATGTGACGTCTAAAAGATGAAGTCTTGCACATATATTCTTATTACAGCTGTGAAGTCAGTCTATAAAACAGCAGAAATTAATGTACTAGAAATCAGAAGTCCAGAGAAACCAGAAATTCACTCATCAGGTGATAAACTTCTTTTGTTTTGATTTCTTGCTTTTACGGTAAAACAGATTATAGGAAGAAGCATTGTCACTGTGTTGATTTGGGTTTTTTTTAGGAAAAATTGAAGAAGTAAATAGAAACTGGGCTCTTTTTATTTTATTGAAAAGAAGAAATCACTTCAGTAGAAATACAATAGAAGCAGAGATTTTGCCATTTAACATAGGCTGATGAATATATAAAATAACCTACTACTGAATTTATGGAATAATTTTGAAGTCATTTAATGTTGGTTTGCTCTGGTTATTTCAATTCTCTCTTCCGATTGATGTTTTGTGAGCTGAGAGGAGAAGACAAACACAGAGGAGATGAATAACTCTACAGTGAACTTCACCACAGCTGAAATATCTACAAACACCACAACTCAGTCTATTGGGCTTGTAGAAATTTTGAACATGTGTGTGTACAGCATGAGTTTCCTGGTTGGTCTTCCTACACACTCCTATATTATATGGCTCATCATAACAGGAGCTGGAAGTGGAGTTGCATCAGAGTTCTTCATCCTCAATTTCTCTATTTCTGAGGCTGGTTTCTACGTGAATTGTTTGACCATTGTACTGGCAGAGTGGTTTTCATTTATAGTACAGTTTAAACTATTTTTATCAGGACTAGCTGTTACTGGTCGTCCTCTGTTTCAGTGTCTGATGTGTGTTGAGCGTTACCTGGCAGTGGTTCATCCTGTAACCTTTCTGAAGTACAAACCTCTCAGATATAGAGTAATCTGCTGCACTGCAGTCTGGATAATTATTCTTGGCTCATGTTTGTGCTGCATGTTTACTATAGTCCCACACTACACTGCACATATATGGTTCCTCTCACTGCAGTTCCTCCTCTTCTTCTCCATCCAGTTGTTTTGTCTTGTGGCTGTTCTCAGAGCTCTGAAGCAGTCAGGACCAGGAGAGAGAAGGAGAGAGAGAAAGGGGAAAATGACATCAAGAAAAGAGCATTTGATCTAATTCTAATAACTACTGTGAGCATGGTTATAACATATGCCCCATTTAGTATTGCAGGAGTTTTTTTCATTGCCACAGAAAAGCTTAATCCTGCATGTTGGCTCCCTGGTTTGGTTTGTTATGTGCTGTCTGGTTTTGTTCAGCCTGTTCTTTATCTTCACCACACTGGAAAACACTTCTGCCCCTGTCTCTTATAAAACCCAAAAAGTTACTCAAATATGACTTAGAACTTTTATTATTGCTTGGGAAAATTGTAAATCACCTTTGTGTCCTTGTAGCTGAGTCTTTCCCGTCTGAATTAACCAGGGTTTTTGTTATGTAATTTTATTTCTTATGTATTTACAGTTTTGGAACTCTCTGTCATTCACTGTTTATTCAGTGACTTATAGCTGTATTTTTGGCTGTTCTAGTCATATTTATTCTGATTGTGTTTAACAGATTTATGAGTGGTTACTATTAGCTCATGGTTTGTTTTACCAATAAAAAAAATAAGAGAATAAATCAATGGCCCTGTGTCACCTTTTCCATAACGAGGATTGTCACAGAGATTACATCAAACATAACGTCCTGCCATGACACCGATTTTATTGTTTTTTTTTTTTCTCTTTGTCACAGTTTTTAAATGCTCACTGGCACCTGATTGACAGTGTCATGTGTATAAAGATTGAATCTTTGACTCTTCACTGATTTTATCTGTGCACAGCATCTTCCAAGATGGCTACTGAAGTTACACAATTTTCACTGCATTTTTTTAAACTTTTTATTTTACTTTAAATATTTGCATATTCAAATTTGTGCATGGCAAACAACATGGCGAGTGTTCAGATTACATTCATACTACACACATTCATACTATATATAACGTATTTTTTTAGCGGTTGTGAAGAAATGACTTATTCAAAATAAGTACAAGAAAATATGCGATTTCAGACACAGCCTCTGTTTTCTTAACAAGCTTGTTCACATTACTAGACAAATATGGGGAAACAGATTGCTTTATATCCTTTAAGCATGTTTTACTTATAGTTGTAAGTTGTTAATACAAAGACATACAAAAGAGTGTTGGGACAACACATTTGTATTTATTAAACTGTAAATATAAATACTGATAAAATAAAATACTGTGTATCTAAAATTGTTCTGCTCTAGAGTCAGACCTTAGTTTCAGTAGTCATGTCAAAGCAATAAATAAATCAGCACTATCATCTGAAAAATATTGCAAGAATTAGATGCTTTGTTTCCAGTCAAGACTTAGAGAAACTTGTGCATGCTTTCATCACCAGCAGGGTGGATTATAATGGACTCCTCACTGGCCTTTCCAAAAAGACCATAAGACAGTTGCAGCTCATACAGAACGCTGCTGCTAGGATTCTGAGTATAACCAGAAAATATGAACATATCACACTAGTCCTCAGGTCTTTACACTGGCTGCCAGTTACATATAGGATTGATTTTAAAGTACTATTACTGGTATATAAATAATTCAATGGCCTAGGACCACAATACATTGCAGATATGCTCACTGAATATAAACCCAACAGATCACTCAGATCATTAGAATCACATCAGCTTGAAATACCAAGGGTTCACTCTAAGCATGGCGAGTCCGCTTTTAGCTACTATGCTGGCCGCAGCTGGAACCAGCTTCCAGAAGAGATCAGACGTGCTCCTACAGTAGTCACTTTCAAATCCAGACTCAAAACACATCTGTTTAGCTGTGCATTTACTGAATGAGCACTGTGCCACTGTTCGTCCAACTGTTTGTACTGTATTTTATTTTATTTTTTATTCTAAACTGTTTTAATTATTCTGATTTCTTTTGATTGTTTTAATTTCTTCTAAAGCACTTTGAATTACCATTGTGTATGAAATGTGCTATATAAATAAACTTGCCTTGCCTTGTCTAAAATAGAGCAGAAATAATAATAAAAAAAATAAAACCAAATACATCAACTTAACTAAGCTAAAAGACATCATCACTGCAATACAGTTTCTACCTTTTGAATAAAGTAACATGCAGCATATTATCAACGATTCATGCTTCTCCTGGACTGAGAGAAGCATGAAGCACATCGCCATTGTTGAGATTATGCTGAATATTGGTGTCTGTCTGTGTCTAAATATAGTTGTTAAAATGTTGTGTGCACAATGTTTTTTTTTATATTTGTTTACCACAGTAGTGCACTGTATACAGATAATAGCTTGACATAAGCACTTAAGCCGCCGACTGCTAATAGCTCGAAAAATTGAACTTTTAACAGATATTCTGTCTGTTTCTATCCAGTTATTTAGAAAGGATGTGTATTGTACATGTGATTGTAAGATGATTTTGACAGAGAGGCAGTCTGGTGCAGTTTGGCTCCAACCTTGATCAATCTTAATGAAGTTTTATTTAACAATGTTCAGGGGGAGCACGTTTAACCAATCAGTGCAAGAGGAAGCCGGTATGTATAGCTTTCCCTCTGTCCCGCAACACTTTCACAGCATCCCTCCACCACCCCTTCGCCTCACTCTTGGCTGGTTTTTACCCGAGTTGAGGAGGGGGAGTACTCCGGGTTCAGGCCAAAATCCGAGCTCAGAGCCCTCCCCTGGACAGCACGCCAAATAAGCATAAATTACTTTATTTGATTTGATGTACGTGTAAACTTGTGGAACTGCCTAAAACTTTCTAGTAACCCTAATGAGCTTTATTGTCTTGTTCAGGTGTATTTTATTAGGATTGGAGTTAAACTTTGCAGGAAAGTTGATCTCAAGGGCCAGAGTTGAGAACCTCTGGTCTAAGGGACTATTATTTCATGGTTGTGTATAAATTGAGCTGGTGAACAATTTAAAACACAATGTCACATATTTTAACCTTTAATTTGTAATTAAATATTTGCAAATCTGATGTTTTAAGTGACGTGTAGCAGATAAAGTCATGCAAATATATGCTTGTGACAGCTGTGAAGTCAGTCTATAAAACACAGCACAGAGATGTATACACATCCAGAGAGACTGGACATTCGCTCTTCAGGTGATTAACTTCTCTTTATGATTTAAATGCTTGTTTTTTCAGTTAATAAGAAGAAGCATTGTCACTGTGTTGATTTGGTTTTTTTTTTAGGAAATTAGATCTTTAGACCTAACAAACAGATCTTTTTATTTCATTGAAAAGAAGAAAGTTTAGTTGAAATACAATAGAAACAAACATTTTGCCTTTTAATGTAGGCTGATAAACATATGAAATCACCTTAAATACTACTGATAAAACCATATTTTGAAAGTCATTTAATATAGTTTTTGTATGGATATGTCTTTTAGATTGGTTCATTTTAATTTAATTACCTGGCTCATACACTTCTCTTTTTCCATGGATTACAGCGCATAATAATGTTTTGTGAGCTAAAAGGAGAAGACAAACACAGAGGAGATGAATAACTATACAATGAACTTCACCACACTTGAAACAACTACAAACTCCACAACTCGTTTCACTGGCCTTGTGGAAATTCTGGAATTCTGTATTTACAGCACCAGTTTCCTGGTTGGTCTTCCTACACACTCTTATGTTATATGGCTCATCATCACAGGAGCTGGAAGTGGAGTTGCATCAGAGTTCTTCATCCTCAATCTCTCTGTTTCTGAGACTGGTTTCTGTGTAAATTGTTTGACCTTTGTACTGTCAGAGTGGTTTTCATTTATTATGAAGTTTAAACTATTTTTAGTAGGACTAATCACTACTGGTCGCCCTCTGTTTCAGTGTCTGATGTGTGTTGAGCGTTACCTGGCAGTGGTTCATCCTGTAACCTTTCTGAAGTTCAAACCTCTCAGATATAGAGTAATCTGCTGCACTGCGGCCTGGATAATTATTCTTGGCTCCTGTTTGCGCTGCATGTTTACTATAGACCCACACAACACTGTACATATGTGGTTCTTGTCAGTGCAGTTCCTCCTCTTCTTCTTCATCCAGTTGTTTTGTCTTGTGGCTGTTCTCAGAGTTCTGAAGCAGTCAGGACCAGGAGAGAGGGGGAGAGAGAGAGAAGAGGAAAACTACATGAAGAGAAGAGCGTTTCATCTCATTCTAATAACTACTGTGGCCATGATTATCACATATGTCCCTTATAGTATTGCAGGTTTTTTTACCATTGTCAGAAAAAAGCTTAATCCTGCATATTGGCTCCCTGGTTTGGTTTGTTATGTGCTGTCTGGTTTTGTTCAGTCTGTTCTTTATCTTCACCACATTGGAAAACTCTCCTGCCCCCTCTTATAAGTCTTGTAATGTAATGTATTATGGAATTAAGTTACTCAACTATATTTTACATAGAACTTTTATTAATGCTTCTGAAATTTTTAAATCACTTTTCTGTCCTTGCAGCTGATTTTCCCATCTGAATAAAGGTTTTATTAGGGTTTTTATTATGTAACCGAGGTTATAATAAAATGCCACATCAGAACCTCCATGAACTTTGTCATTGTTCTTTCATATGCACTACATTATTTCACTGTGGAAATACACCTCTTTATGGCATATATAGTACTTCAGATGTGGCTGTTTGCCATATTTGTAGTTTTGGGACTCTCTGTCATTCATTGTTCATCCAGTGACTTATAGCTGTATTTTTGATTGTTCTAGTCATGTTTATTCTGCTTGTGTTTAAGAGATGTATGAGTGGTTACATTTGTTTTTCATAAT
The DNA here is from genome assembly GCA_030770095.1 of Gila robusta. NCBI lineage: Eukaryota > Metazoa > Chordata > Actinopteri > Cypriniformes > Leuciscidae > Gila > Gila robusta. The sequence goes on along the minus strand of JAVALU010002211.1, from coordinate 49,204 downwards.
GAGGATTGTCACAGAGATTACATCAAACTTGACATCCTGCCAAAACACAGATTTATATTGTTTGTTTTTCTTTGTCATAGTTTGTGCTCACTATAATATCAGGTGTTGAATGAGTGGCACCTGCTGGCCAGTGTCTTATTGTAAAAAACAAAGGCCTGGTTTCACAGACAGGGCTGAAATTAAGCCAGGATTAGACCATAGTTCAATTAGGACATTTAAAATTCCCCTATTATGCTATTTTAAAGTGCAGATGGCGAAATGACCTGAGCTGCAAACCAGCCGGTGAACACTGACCATTTCACGAGTTCACACTTACAAATAAGTTGGATAGATTAAATTGGTAAACGTATTTGGCGTGCTGTCCGGGGAGAGGGCTCTGATTTTGGTAATTGGCCCGAATGCAGAGTATCCCCCCCCCCCCAGGTTTAGGAAGTGACCTGGTGAGTGAGAGGAGACGGGGTGGTGGAGGGATTCTGAAGACTGAAGAGAATCCTTAGGTGAGTTTGACTGTGATAATATATGGTTTGCCTTTTTGCTGATTGGGTAGATATGTTGATTACTGATTGTAGACAGCTGGTGATACTAGGGTATTTGTTGATTACTGATTGTAGACAGCTGATGATACTAGAGTATTTGTTGGTTACTGATTGTAGACAGCAGGTGGCACTTGAGTGGCTTATTTTGACGTGTTCCTCCCAAACTACGTTAATAAAACATAATTTAAGGGCGTAGAGGCGTCTCGTTGGCGGTGCTCTAGCTTCAGTGATAGTGCTTAGGACTTTTTCCGGGAGATTCCCTGATACCCGTTGAGGGGCCATACATGAAGGGCCCACAAGTCGGGACGGGGGTGCCAGACTGTCCTTTTCGCCAGGTGCGGGAGGAAGGTTTTCAGGGCTAGAAAGACTGCTCTCATTTCGAGGCAGTTGATATGTAGGCGCTTCTCCGAGCTCGACCAGAGGCCGGAGGTCGGGCTGCCCTTGTACAGAGCTCCCGAACCTAGGTTGGAGGCATCTGTTAAAATTACCTTCCTCCTCGAGACTAGACCCATGCTTACACCGGACTGGTACCAGCTGGTGTTTTTCCAAGGGGCCAGGGCTTTGATACAGCGGGGATCCACCTTGATGGGCAGGTGGCCTGATCGCCACGCATGAGCAGGAACGAGCCGGCGCATATGCAGTAAGCCTAGATGGAGTACTGACGATGCTGAGGCCATGAGGCCCAGTGCCATTTGAAACCTTCTGAGGGGTCTGTAAGAGCCTGCCTTGAAAGAAGCAGCTAGCTGCTGGATGGAGAGAGCTCGGTCTGGCGTGAGCCAAGCTCTCATCTGGACAAAGTCGATGACTGCACCTAGGAAGGTTATATGTTGGCTGGGAGACAGTACACTATTGGAAAAGTTTATCCTAAGCCCAAGGCATTCTAGATGACTGAGGAGCCAGAATCTGGGGATTTGTAACTCGGCCTCCGATTGGGCCAGAATGAGCCAATCGTCGAAGTAGTTCAGAATGCGCATTCCCCGCTGTCTCAGGGGGGAGAGTGATGCATCTATGCATTTCGTATACATATGAGGTGCCAGGGACAGTCCGAATGGTAGGACTGTGCATTGATAAGTCTGCCCCTCGAAGGCGAATCTCAAGAATGGACTTTGATGGGGAGCTATCTGGATATGAAAGTAAGCATCCTACAAATCCACTGACAAAAAACAATCCCCTGGGCGAATTTGAGTGAGGATTTGTTAGGTTTTTAGCATCCTGAATGGCCGTTTCATGAGGGCCTTGTTCAGGTGTCTGAGATCTAGAATGGGCCTGAGGCCACCATCCTTTTTTGGGACGAGGAAGTAACGGCTGTAAAAGCCTGACTCGCTTAATGACGGGGGGACTGTCTTGACAGCTCCCTTCGCTAAAAGATTTGACACTTCGGTGGGAGAAACACGTGAGCTTTCTTCGGGGATAATCCGGCCTTAGCGGGACTTAACCCCTTCCTTTTACCTCCTGTCCTTGGACTAGGAAGGCTTCGGAGGCTCAGAGTCCAACACAAGTTTGGGTCCAAACTTGCCCTGGCGCCACTTCCACTGGACTGGGACGGGGGGTGGGTTCAGCGACTGAGCCCGACCATTCCTTGACTTCAGATGCAGCCAAAGACAGGCTGTCATCACCTCCCTCCTCCGATCCACCGAATGTGACAAGGCCGGCTGCTTGAAGAGAGAGGCGCTGGTCTGTTTGGGTGAATAACACCGGCGAAGGGATTACCTCTGGAGAGAGCGAGGCACGCAGGGACGTGGCCAGCATGGGCTCGCTCGTCTCTAAATGCTCAGGCATCCTCTGGCCCTGCCGTTTCTTCCTCCACGGTTCGAGGAGGTCGGGAAACGGGAGGGTGCGAGGGGTGGGGTCGCCCTGTGAAAAGAGAGCGGCATAATCTCACAGTGAGAGCAACTGCCCTTCGTGAGTGCAGCTTCAGCGTGGCTGGAGGCGGCGTCGAGTCGAGAAAAACAGGATGCCGCCTTCCGCTGAACTGCTTGCTGCAGAGTTGCTCGTTCCGCTGATTGGCTCGTTCGGCGGCGAAGGCTTCCTGGCTTTGCTGAAGGAGATTAAATCTGATTCCTATGGCGAAATGGGCCGATTATATAGTCAGCAGCCCATTCTGGCGCGCTTTGAGGACGAATACAACTGGAGTTATATTAAAAAATGTCCTGGCTCTTCCAAGCTTTATAATGGCAGTGAATGGCCGTTTATGTATTGAAGTCCATCAAAGTGCATCTATCCATCATAAAAGTGCTCCAGGCAGCTCTGGCGGGTTAATAAAGGCCTTCTGAAGCGACGCAATGTGTTTGTGTAATAAAAATATCCATATTTAAAACTTTATCGACTAAAATAACTAGCTTCCGGCTAGTTAGGAAATATAGGAAATATTTTAAACCTAGAAAAAAAGACCCTTGGGGTAAGATGCCCTTAAAATTTAAAATATTAAAACAAGTGAAAATTCTGCTGTCATTTAATCTCTATTAAAATTTACCTATTATGCTTTTTACATTTTAAACTTTAGTGTGTAATGTTGCTGTTTGAGCATGAAAAAGATCTGCAAAGTTACAAAGCAACAAGTCCCTCCGAAGGGACTTATTGATCAATAAAACGGTTTCTGAACGCATCGATTGTAGTCTTGATTTGCTGTGTTTTTCTGGGAACGTTACGTCACAAAAGAAGGAACACTGCTGTTAAAAGAAAGCCACATGTACTACTGGCAGGTGCAGGGGCAACTTATGCTGACAGGAATGGCATGGTGTGACTTTATCATTTTTGGCCAAGAAGACATGCTAGTCCAACGAATAGTAGTTGACCCAGAGGTCACAAAAGTAATTTAAAAGAAGGCAGACAGTCATTTAAATATTTATATGCCCAAGTACCTGACTTTTAACAGACGTTAGGTTCTGGGCACAACATTTATTTGACAGAATAAAAACATTTTCTGCAAACATTTGTTAATCGTGCTTCATGTACAAAAGTACAATAGGTACAATGGTTTGGTTTACAATAGGCACCTTAGATCATCTATTTGGCCTAAGCCTTGACCAGTGGCTTGTTCTGGTAATTCGATAGAAGGCAGGCTACTGCAAAAAGCTGGTTGATACTACCAGCTATAGTCAGAGGGATGATATAATCAAACAGTTTATTCTCTTTGATGAGCCTAATCACTCTCTCCACGTGTATTCTCAGCCACGCAATGTCCTGAGTAGCTAAAACCTCTTCACGAGACAGCTGAGAGTTCTTTCCCAGAAAAGTGGTCTGTGTACTTTAAATCCTGTAAATCCTTTGTCAACCATTACAGCCAAGTCTTTATCTAGTAAAGGGATGATTCCAGACTGCTTAAACAGTTCTTTATCACTAATAGAACCCGAGTACAGGGCTGAAACAAAGGTGACAGCACCGTGTGGGGACACACCAATCATTCCCCTTACTGTGGTGTGAGATTTGTACTGGGAGTACATCTCACTCTGCAAAAGCAGTGCGGAAGGGGTTTGACATTTTAGTTTAGTGCAGTCTACTATCACCTGTGTGTCAGAGTAACTTTTGAACACACTAGGCATCATGGCACGGACTGCATCACGGGACATCCAAATGCCTACAGCACCCAAAACTGTGTACAGAAAATTAGCCCAGGTTTTAATTATTCAACTAAAAGTTGACTGATGTACGTTGAAGCGGTCCGCTACATCCTACTCCTTCAGACCCAGAGACAGATAGACCAAAAAGAGGAACAACTCATCAACCAGCGGTAGACAACGGCTCTGTTGGTAGACAAGTATTAATTGACCAGTTGTACATTGTACAAGACAAAAGTGTTTGTAACAGCATTATTAGATTCGATTCAACTTTATTGTCATTGTGCAGAGTACAAGTACAAAGACAACGAAATGCAGTTTGCGTCTAACCAGAAGTGCAAAAAAAAAAAGCAGAAAAGTGCAATGTGAATAAATATATATATATAATAAATATGGCTATGTAATATGAGCAATGTATGAACAACATGTACAGATATGCGCAATGTAGGAGCAGTAACATTATAATAGTAGTAAGAATAATATAGATATATGCAGTGTATTAAAAGAATATATTATAAGAAAAACAGAAAAAGTATGGATATTCAGTATGAACCATATAGACAGATATGTACAGTATGTACAGCTATGTGCAGTGTGGTAACAGTACTGATATAGATAATATAGATAATAGATAATAATATAGATAATATATAATATAGCATAGCACTACATCCGAAAATATTAAATTTAATGTTCAAATTCTTGTCTTTTTCTTTTATTTTCACAACATAAAATCACAGACAATCAGATGCCTACTGGTCTACGTGGTGGCTCAGCAGTCGTATCAGGAACTGTGGTTGTCGATGACTGTCCAACACAGGCAATTCTCCTAGTGGCAGGTTCAATCTGCAGCCAAAATGCATGAAAATGGCGGTAGGATGGCAAATCTATGAAAAAGATCAAATTGCATTGTAAGATGTTGGATTGTAACCATACAGCATGAGCAGCACAATAGCAATCAACTTTCAAAATGTCTCCCATGAAGTAGTGCATGATGTTACTGCATTACATTTGTGCTTCAGCTTTAGCATCTTCTTTGATAAGCAGTATACAGTCCTACTTGGAGGTTTGTGAACCCCTTGGTATTATTTGGTTTTCTGCATTAATTGGTCACTAAATGGAATCTGATCTTCATCTAACTCACCACCAGTATGACCAAACACAATGTGCTAATTGTGCAAAAGAAATGTCGTCGATCATGTCTTTATTGAAAACATCCATTCTCTATTGCTTAAGGTCTGGGCTAGGACAGTCTTGTCACTCACTCCTCCAGTCGCTTCTGTAGCATAAGAAAGCCTTCTGCTGTGCGTCAATTTTCTCGCAGTTTTCTGGCATCGATCAGCTCCTCATCCTCATGCTCCCCTTGCCGCTGTGTCCTCTGGCACACGCTTGGCCAAGCGACTGGCAGGCTGAAGTTGTTTCAGGCGAACAACACCGGAATCGCCCCGGATTTCAAACGGCATCGGCCCCCTTCAATTATATCTTCAGGCATAAAATGCCGACTGCAGACAGTGGTGTGTCTCCTTATAACGAAATTATCACGCCTAATGTTTCGGACCCATATCGCCCTGACTGACTCGTCCTTTGGGAACTGCTGGAAACTCCCGACACAGAGCAGATCGGCACACAACAAAAACTGCTGTTCGGATGTTCCCGTTTCTGATATTTCATCATTCGTGACATTTTAATTAACCCTTTGATGCACAACATGGGTCTAAAGTGACCCGACTGAGTTTTCATTTTCTACATCTTTGCAAGAAATTAATTTCATCATTCAGTATTCCTCAATTAACTTGTTTTAGGTCATTACAAATCCTTATTTTAAATTTTCCTTTCTTACTTTTCGAATAAAAATCTTTTTTTGTATCACTACCCTTCTAATGCACAACATGGGTCTAAAATGACCCGTATTCATTCCCTATGTTATTTCAATCATGGCTGAGTATTTCTTTGCTGAATCTTTGAAAGGAATGTATTTTATTATTTATTAATCCAGGTATACATTAAATATCTTGTTTTTGATTTCCACAAATCATTATGTTTATTTTTCCTTTCTTACTTTATAAACAGACACAGTTTTTGTATTTCTACATCAATTTTACACACATGGGTCAAAAATGACCCATATAGGAACCTTTGATATTTGTAAATAGTAGGAACATATTTACTGCATAAAAGTCATCCGACGTAACTCGGAGTGACAACGAAAGGGAACAAATATTTTCTGTGCCAAAAAAATTATAAAATAAGACTTACATGCATCAAATCTACAAAAGCAGGGCGTGTTGAGTTGTGAAATGTGTGGCAGGTGAATAGTTTACGACGAATGGGGTTTCGCTTAGAAAGCCTATCAACTTCGAGTATTACAAAACGACCCAATGGCAAAGAAATGCCATGGGTCTGCGGAATTTGCATTGTTATCTCCGCCCTACCTCGTGGGTATAAAAGGAGGACGCTGGCAACATGCAGATATGTTTTCGCTTCGGAGCCAAGTTAATCCTTCGTTCCACAAGCCATCTCTGAACTGTCAGCTTTACAGACGAGCGAGATTCTCTGGTGTTGGTGTGACGGCGATCTCCCGGCGAGTGCGCGCTTCCTGCTTATCTGTGCAATGGTTTGCCAGTGAGTGTGTTTCTCCCCGGGCGCTTCAACACTCTCAGAGTTTCTTTTCTCTCACAAAAGAGCTCGCACGCGGCACGTCTTTTTAAAGACGGCTCGCCCGTGCATTTCTGGTTGCGGTTGACTCATTTCCGATTTTGATGGGCACATTCTCTGCTCTGCGTGCTTGGGCTTGATCACGCTAGAGCAGCGTTTGTGGATGACTCACGTTCTCCCCGCGGGAACGTGACCATCGCGTCATTACGGTCGAGACTCAGTGATCTCATTAGAGAGAGAGTCCCCTCATCCACACCCCGATCTAACACTCTCCACGTGAGGTGCTACTTCGGCTGGTGGCCAGGGTGACCTGAGGGTGTTGGTGTGGAACAAAGGCGCCGACTGCCCCACGCCACCCCCTTCATTGAAGCAACCCGTGAACGATCACGGGACGTCTTCGGACCCCCCGCGGGTTTCCTTTGACGTTCCAGAATCGGATCTGTTGTCCATCGCAGCATCACAGGGCGGGCTAGAATCTTCAGGAAGTGAAGATTTGACAGTGCTGCCACTTGCGGGTGTGCATATGGCATTTGTCGAGTCAGATCCTGAGATGACGGCCATGCTGGTGGAGGGCCGGGGGAGAATCCTTTGTTTTCCACTTCCTGCTGCTCGCCCCCGGGTGGGCAGCACCCTAATGTGGTTAAAGAGATCAGAGATCAGAGTTGCTAAAAGGAACTACTCTGAAAAACTGAAAAACCAGTTTTCATCCAACGACCCATCATCAGTCTGGAATGGCCTGAGGAACATCACCAACTACAAGTCACCATCCCCCCGATCTGGACAATCAACACCTGGCTGACAATTTAAATTCATTTTACTGCAGGTTTGAAAAGCCCTCATTCACACCACACACCCGGTCTGATCTGCACTTCACACATTCACCATCACCTCCTGCACTCCCATTACTCCCCCCTCCTGCCATCCTACCTGAGCTTAAGGTCTGTGTGGAGGACGTGAGAAGAGTCTTCGAAAAACAGAAGACTAGGAAAGCCTCAGGCCCAGACGGCATCTCATCTGCTTGTTTAAAAGCCTGCGCTGACCAACTGGCCCCGGTCTTCACGCAGATCTTCAATAGATCATTGGAGCAGTGTGAAGTTCCCTGCTGCTTCAAACGCTCCACTATCATTCCTGTCCACAAAAAACCCAAAATCACTGGACTTAATGACTACAGACCTGTCGCTGTAGTCTACAGACCTGCCGGATTTCAAACGGCATCGGCCCCCTTCAATTATAACTTCAGGCATAAAATACCGACTGCAGACAGTGGTGTGTCTCCTTATAACGAAATTATCACGCCTAATGTTTCGGACCCATATCGCCCTGACTGACTCGTCCTTTGGGAACTGCTGGAAACTCCCGACACAGAGCAGATCGGCACACAACAAAAACTGCTGTTCGGATGTTCCCGTTTCTGATATTTCATCATTCGTGACATTTTAATTAACCCTTTGATGCACAACATGGGTCTAAAGTGACCCGACTGAGTTTTCATTTTCTACATCTTTGCAAGAAATTAATTTCATCATTCAGTATTCCTCAATTAACTTGTTTTAGGTCATTACAAATCCTTATTTTAAATTTTCCTTTCTTACTTTTCGAATAAAAATCTTTTTTTGTATCACTACCCTTCTAATGCACAACATGGGTCTAAAATGACCCGTATTCATTCCCTATGTTATTTCAATCATGGCTGAGTATTTCTTTGCTGAATCTTTGAAAGGAATGTATTTTATTATTTATTAATCCAGGTATACATTAAATATCTTGTTTTTGATTTCCACAAATCATTATGTTTATTTTTCCTTTCTTACTTTATAAACAGACACAGTTTTTGTATTTCTACATCAATTTTACACACATGGGTCAAAAATGACCCATATAGGAACCTTTGATATTTGTAAATAGTAGGAACATATTTACTGCATAAAAGTCATCCGACGTAACTCGGAGTGACAACGAAAGGGAACAAATATTTTCTGTGCCAAAAAAATTATAAAATAAGACTTACATGCATCAAATCTACAAAAGCAGGGCGTGTTGAGTTGTGAAATGTGTGGCAGGTGAATAGTTTACGACGAATGGGGTTTCGCTTAGAAAGCCTATCAACTTCGAGTATTACAAAACGACCCAATGGCAAAGAAATGCCATGGGTCTGCGGAATTTGCATTGTTATCTCCGCCCTACCTCGTGGGTATAAAAGGAGGACGCTGGCAACATGCAGATATGTTTTCGCTTCGGAGCCAAGTTAATCCTTCGTTCCACAAGCCATCTCTGAACTGTCAGCTTTACAGACGAGCGAGATTCTCTGGTGTTGGTGTGACGGCGATCTCCCGGCGAGTGCGCGCTTCCTGCTTATCTGTGCAATGGTTTGCCAGTGAGTGTGTTTCTCCCCGGGCGCTTCAACACTCTCAGAGTTTCTTTTCTCTCACAAAAGAGCTCGCACGCGGCACGTCTTTTTAAAGACGGCTCGCCCGTGCATTTCTGGTTGCGGTTGACTCATTTCCGATTTTGATGGGCACATTCTCTGCTCTGCGTGCTTGGTTTTGATCACGCTAGAGCAGCGTTTGTGGATGACTCACGTTCTCCCCGCGGGAACGTGACCATCGCGTCATTACGGTCGAGACTCAGTGATCTCATTAGAGAGAGAGTCCCCTCATCCACACCCCGATCTAACACTCTCCACGTGAGGTGCTACTTCGGCTGGTGGCCAGGGTGACCTGAGGGTGTTGGTGTGGAACAAAGGCGCCGACTGCCCCACGCCACCCCCTTCATTGAAGCAACCCGTGAACGATCACGGGACGTTTCCGGACCCCCCGCGGGTTTCCTTTGACGTTCCAGAATCGGATCTGTTGTCCATCGCAGCATCACAGGGCGGGCTAGAATCTTCAGGAAGGGAAGATTTGACAGTGCTGCCACTTGCGGGTGTGCATATGGCATTTGTCGAGTCAGATCCTGAGATGACGGCCATGCTGGTGGAGGGCCGGGGGAGAATCCTTTGTTTTCCACTTCCTGCTGCTCGCCCCCGGGTGGGCAGCACCCTAATGTGGTTAAAGAGATCAGAGATCAGAGTTGCTAAAAGGAACTACTCTGAAAAACTGAAAAACCAGTTTTCATCCAACGACCCATCATCAGTCTGGAATGGCCTGAGGAACATCACCAACTACAAGTCACCATCCCCCGATCTGGACAATCAACACCTGGCTGACAATTTAAATTAATTTTACTGCAGGTTTGAAAAGCCCTCATTCACACCACACACCCGGTCTGATCTGCACTTCACACATTCACCATCACCTCCTGCACTCCCATTACTCCCCCCTCCTGCCATCCTACCTGAGCTTAAGGTCTGTGTGGAGGACGTGAGAAGAGTCTTCGAAAAACAGAAGACTAGGAAAGCCTCAGGCCCAGACGGCATCTCATCTGCTTGTTTAAAAGCCTGCGCTGACCAACTGGCCCCGGTCTTCACGCAGATCTTCAATAGATCATCGGAGCAGTGTGAAGTTCCCTGCTGCTTCAAACGCTCCACTATCATTCCTGTCCACAAAAAAACCAAAATCACTGGACTTAATGACTACAGACCTGTCGCTCTCACGTCTGTGGTCATGAAGTCGCTTGAAAGACTGGTGTTGGCCCACCTGAAGGACATCACTGGACTCCTGCTGGATCCCTTTCAGTTTGCTTACAGAGCAAACAGGTCTGTGGATGATGCAGTCAACATGGGACTGCATTATATCCTGCAACATCTCGACAGACCAGGGACTTATGCAAGGATCCTCTTTGTGAACTTCAGTTCGGCCTTCAATACCATCATGCCTGGTCTTCTCACAGCCAAACTGACCCAGCTCTCCATACCATCCTCGATCTGTCAGTGGATCACCAGCTTCCTGACGGACCGGCAGCAGCGAGTGAGACTGGGGAAACACACATCCAGGACTCTCACCACCAGCACTGGCGCCCCCCAAGGTTGCGTTCTCTCCCCACTGCTCTTCTCCCTGTACACTAATGACTGCACTTCTAAAGACCCCACTGTCAAGCTCCTGAAATTTGCAGACGACACCACTGTCATTGGTCTCATCCAAAACGGTGACGAGTCTGCTTACAGACTGGAGGTTGAACAGCTGGCTGTCTGGTGCAGTTATAACAACCTTGAGCTGAACACGCTCAAAACAGTGGAGATGATCGTGGACTTCAGGAGGAACAGCCCAGCACTCCCCCCACTCATCATCATGAACAGCACTGTGGAAGCAGTGGAGTCATTCAGGTTCCTGGGCACTATCATCTCTCAGGACCTGAAGTGGGACAATCACATTGACTCCACTGTGAAAAAGGCCCAGCAGAGACTGTACTTCCTTCGCCAGCTGAGGAAGTTCAACTTGCCACAGGAGCTGCTGATTCAGTTCTACTCAGCCGTCATTGAGTCTGTTTTATGCACTTCCATCACTGTCTGGTTTGGTTCAGCTACCAAATCAGACATCAGGAGACTACAACGGACAGTCCGGACTGCGGAGAGGATTATTGGTGCCCCCCTGCCAACCCTCCAGGACCTGTACTCTTCCAGAGTGAGGAAGAGAGCAGGTAAAATCATCACAGACTCCACTCACCCTGGACACCACTTGTTTGAACTGTTACCGTCAAGACGGCGACTCAGATCACTGGCCACAAGAACATCTCGGCACAGGAACAGTTTCTTCCCACAGGCCATTTCCCTTCTGAACAGTTAACATATCTCCCAAGGCATATGCCTGTAAGTGCAATACTCCCACTGTTTAGTGCAATATCTTAAAAATTCAGGTGATATTTATATTTATATTTATTCATACTACACAAAATACTGTAAATATGTTCATAATCTGTAAATGTTTATTCTGACAAAACCCAACTGTGACCATATATTTTAATAGTATTTTCATATTTTTTATAATTTTATTTGTAGAATTTGTATTACTATTTGTATTACTATTACTTGTTGTATCTGTATTTGTATATGTGCACTGGAAGCTTCAGTACCAAGGAAAATTCCTTGTGTGTGCAAGCACACTTGGCAATAAAGCTCTTTCTGATTTCTGATTCTGATTCTGAAGAAGAAGTGACATGTTCATCCCTGAGCACACAGAGTTCTCGGACGACACGGTGCGCCGCCTCCGAGCCGTGCACCCCTCGTCCCCCTCTGTCCCAGAGCCGGATGACAGCACGCGCCGTCCCCAGACCGTGCCGCTCTCATCCCATTCTGTCGCCAGCCCCTTTGGCAGAGCAGACCCCCGTGGAACGTTCGTCCTTCCCTGGTCTCCTCTGTCAGGTCGCGGTCAATGACTATGCCCCGACACTGGGCCGCTATGCCGTCCACGTCCGGGACAGTCATTCCGCCTCGCTGCTCCACCGACGGGAAGTCTGTGGTTCGCATGACCCCGCTGGTACAGTTCTTGGGAGCCTGGTTAGAGCTTCCCAACCTGTCCCGTTGGCTCGCGCGAACGATCAGGCTCGGCTACGCGATTCAGTTCGCACTGTCTCCTCCCCGCTTCAGGGGAGTCCACTCCACTATGGTCGGTGGCAATGCCCCGATCGTGAGAGCGGAGGTTGCCACCCTGCTGGCGAAGGGTGCGATCAAGACTGTCCCTCCAGCCAAAATGAGGTCCGGCTTCTACAGCCCGTACTCATAATCCCGAAGAAAACCGGTGGGTTACGGCCAATCCTGGACCTGCGCGTGCTGAACCGCTCCCTTCACAGGCTGCCGTTCAAGTTGCTCACTGCCAAGCGCATTTTCGAATGTGTACGGCCCCAGGATTGGTTTGCAGCGATCGACCTGAAGGACGCCTAATTTCATGTCTCCATTCTTCCTCGACACAGACCGTTCCTTCGGTTTGCTTTCGAGGGGCAGGCATATCAGTACGCGGTTCTCCCATTCGGGCTAGCCCTGTCTCCCCGCGTCTTCACGAAGGTCGTCGAGGCAGCCCTTGTTCCCCTTCGGGAACACGGGATTCGCATCCTAACTATCTCGACGACTGGCTGATCCTAGCTCACTCTCGAGATCAGGTTTGCGAACACAGGGACCTAGTGCCTTCGGGTCAACTGGGAGAAGAGCAAACTTTGCCCCTTGCAGAGGATCTCTTTTCTCGGTATGGAAATCGACTCGGTCGCCATGTAAAAGGCGCAGCTTACGAGCGAGCGCACTGCTGACTTGCCTGAGACAGTTCGAGGGCAAGAGTGCGGTTCCACTGAAACTTTTTCAGAGGCTCCTGGGGCATATGGCATCTGGATTGCTTCATATGAGACCGCTTCAGCTTTGGCTTCGCGACCGAGTCCCGAGGTGGTTATGGCAACACGGCACCCTCCGAGTACCAGTTACTCCGACCTGCCGTCAGACCTTCACCCCGTGGTCGAACCTCAGTTTTCTACGGGCCGGAGTGCCCCTGGAACGAGCTTCGCGGCATGTTGTTGTAACGACAGATGCCTCCTCCACGGGCTGGGGCGCCATGTGCAATGGACGTGCTGCCGCAGGCTCCTGGACAGGACCCCTGCGACTATGGCACATCAATTACCTCGAGTTGCTGGCTGTACGTTTTGCTCTGCGCCGCTTCCGGGCCGTGCTCAAGGGCCAACACGTACTAGTCCGATCAGACAATACCGCGACTGTAGCGTACATCAACCGTCAAGGTGGTCTGCGCTCCCGCCGTATGTCGCAACTCGCCCGCCACCTCCTCTTATGGAGTCAGAAGCATCTGAGGTCGCTTCGTGCCATTTTTATCCCCGGAGCTCTGAACTGTGTAGCCGACGAGCTCTCACGGTTTCAGCTCCTCCCGGGAGAATGGCGGCTCCATCCCCGGTCGGTTCAGCTGATTTGGGACCAGTTCGGGGACGCACAGATAGATCTGTTTGCCTCTCACGACTCGACCCATTGGACCCAGTTTTATTCCCTGTCCGAGGGCACGCTCGGCACGGATGCTCTGACGCACAGCTGGCCGCAGGGCCTACGCAAATATGCGTTTCCCCCAGTGAGCCTTCTTGCGCAGACCTTGCGCAAGGTCAGGGAGGACGAGGAGCAGGTCATTCTGGTTGCACCTTACAGGCCCAACCGGACCTGGTTCTCCGAACTAGTACTCCTCGCGACAGCACCTCCCTGGCCGATCCCTCTGAGGAAGGACCTCCTTTCTCAGGGACGGGGCAGGTTTGAGTACCCTACCACCACCGATGGTGGCTACCATCGCTTCCGCTAGAGCATCGTCCACGAGACATCTCTATGCGTTGAAGTGGAACCTCTTCGTCAACTGGTGCTCTTCTCACCGAGAAGACCCCCGGAGATGTTCGATCAGTGTCTTGCTTTCCTTCCTACAAGATGGGTTGGAGCGAAGGCTGTCTCCCTCCACCCTAAAAGTCTATGTCGCCGTCATTGCCGCACAGCATGACTTTGTTGAAGGTAAGTCTTTGGGGAGGCACGACCTGATCGTCAGGTTCCTGAGAGGAGCGAGGAGACTGAATCCTCCTCGCCCTCCTCTCGTTCCCTCTTGGGACCTCTCAGTGGTTTTAACTGCCCTGCAGAGTGCTCCCTTTAAGCCTTTGTAATCAGTGGAGCTTAAGTTCCTGTCAATGAAGACAGCGCTCCTGGTTGCATTGGCCTCCATCAAGAGGGTAGGGGACCTGCACGCATTCTCCGTTGACGAAGCTTGCCTGGAATTCGGGCCGGCCTACTCTCACGTGATCCTGAGACCCCGGCTCGGATATGTGCCCAGGGTTCCTACCACTCCCTTCCGGGACCAGGTGGTGAACCTGCAAGCGCTGCCCCTGGAGGAGGCAGACCCAGCCTTGGCACTGCTCTGTCCAGTACGTGCTCTCCGCGCCTATGTAGACAGGACGCAGTGTTTCAGGACCTCAGACCAGCTCTTTGTCTGTTATGGTGGGAAGCTGAAGGGAAAGGCTCTCTCCAAGCAAAGGTTGTCTCACTGGATAGTGGACGCCATTGCTTTAAGATACCAGCAGCAAGGTCGACTGTGCCCCCTTGGTGTGACTGCCTACTCCACCCGGAGTGTGGTGTCCTCTTGGGCTCTAGCGCATGGCGCCTCGCTAACAGACATCTGCAGAGCTGCAGGCTGGGCGACACCGAACACATTCGCCAGATTCTATAATCTCCAAGTGGAGCCTGTGTCCTCTCATGTACTCGCTTCAACCAGCTAGTACTGGACCCGCTCAGGTGTCTTCGCTTGATCGCCATTCCACTCCACGGACTGGATACGTGCGAAATATTCCTCAGGTGAGCCTCCCCGAAAGCCCTGAGTTCCTCCAGCACTCCTGATGTCGGCGCCAGTGTCTATTGCCTGCGCGTCGGCTAGGTGCCTCCCGTGTGCATGGTCCCTCTTCTGAGTGACCCCCACATGTGTATTTCCACTGTAAGCCTCTCTGAGCATTTGTCTTTCCCTTGGCAAGCCACCTTGCCACCCCTGGGGTTGAAATATTCCACCTGCGGCTGGACACCCCAGTGTTCTCCATATGCATCCCTCCGGGTCATATGTGTATTCTCTAAGTCCCCCCCTCTGGGTTGGCAATAATTGCATATTTCCTCTAAGCTATGGGATATGCTCCCCAGTGTACCTTGGTATTCCTGTGCTAAATAGGAGTCCCTCGTCCGTGCCAGTCTCACAACAGGGATCTCAGATTTACGCAGGGCACTGGAAGACAGCCGAGAAGGTGGCGTGATTAGACTGGTAACCCCATTCGTCGTCATCCGACGTAACTCGGAGTGACAACGAAAGGGAACGTCTCAGTTACGTATGTAACCCTCGTTCCCTGAGTAGGGAACGGAGACGTTACGTCTGCCTGCCACTTTCCGCTGTACCGCGGGGATCGCCTGAGCTCAGTCTTGGCTCCTCAGCAAAGAAACATATCTGCATGTTGCCAGCGTCTTCCTTTTATACCCACGAGGTAGGGCGGAGATACACAATGCAAATTCCGCAGACCCATGGCATTTCTTTGCCATTGGCTCGTTTTGTAATACTCAAAGTTGACAGGCTGTCTAAGCGAAACCCCATTCGTCGTCATCCGACCTATCGTCTCTGTTCGCTACTCAGGGAACGAGGGTTACATACGTAACCGAGACGTTTTTTTCTGCCTCAATTTTGAAAGTGAGAGTCAGCTGATGGTCCAGTTGGGTCATGACCACTCCGGGGCCGCTCAGTTGCCTCTCCGGTTTCGTCTCCCTGCCAGTTTTTCTGTCCGAGTTGACAACCCTTGGACAGACACCTCTCAGCTGCCCCGGGGGCCCGCAGAAATGCGTTCCCCAGTGAGCCTCCTAAAAGCGACTGCGACTCATGGTCGCCTGGCGCCTGCTCAAGTCAGTGAATTCATGTTGAGCAGAAATGCTCCTGAAACTCAGTGAAGTTCATCGCACTCAGGTGTTGAGCAGCAGTGCTCCTGAAGCTCAGTGAATCCTTTCACACTCAGTGTTGAGCAGAAATGCTCCTGCAGCTCAGTGAAGTTCTTCGCACTCAAGTGTTGAGCAGAAATGCTCCTGTAGCTCAGTGAGTTTATCACACTCAAGTGTTGAGCAGAAATGCTCCTCAAGCTCAGTGAACTTATCACACTCAAGTGCTGAGCAGAAATGCTCCTGAAGCTCATTGAACTTATCACACTCAAGTGCTGAGCAGAAATGCTCCTGAAGCTCAGTGAACTTATCACACTCAAGTGCTGAGCAGAAATGCTCCTGAAGCTCAGTGATCTTCACATGTCGTGTTGAGCAGTGCTCCTGTCTTTTGCGCCCGTCGCTTGCACCTACGGTGCCAAGTCAGGAGGGAGCAGGTCTTCATAGTTGCCCCTTATTGGCCCAACCAGACCTGTTCCCATCGACAGCCTTCCTGAACACTTTTTCAGGGACGGGGCACGATGGCACCCGCATTCTACCCCTGGAGATTCCAGGCGGTCTTACACTGAATGCGGAGGTTCAGGTGGCTATCACAGGATCATGTGACAGTTACCATCACTTATGCAAGCACCCCCTGGAAAAGGTAGTGTGCTTGCGCTTTAGAAGTGGAACCTAGTCGTTGAGTGCGTCTTCTCTCCGTGAGGAGATCCTGAAAGCTTTCGATCATTTCAGTGCTCTCTTTCCTGCAAGATGGGTTGGAGTAGGCTGTTTTCCTTCACCCTCAAAATGATGTTGCCTCGGTTTTTTCGACGCTCATCATGATGCAGAAGCATGGGTAGCACGTCCTGATCGTCAGGTTCCTGAGGAGCAGGTAATATAAATCCTTGCGTTCCTCTTTATTCTTTTTTGGGCCTTATCTCTGGTGCAACTGCACTGCAGAGACCGCCCCTAAACCACTGCAGGCAGTGAGTTAAAAATTATGTTAAATCAGTTCTCCTGCTCGCATGGTCTCTACTAGAGGGTAGGGACTTGCTCGCTTTCGGTCAACGTATTGTGCCTTAAGTACGGGCCGGCTACTCTCAGGAGCTGAGACTCCGGCCTGGATTGTGCCCAAGGTTCCTACCTCTCCCGTAACAGGATCAGGTGGTGAGCCTGCAAGCGCTGCCTGGAGGAGGCAGACAGGCTTCCAGCCCTGGCTTCTCTGTCCGTCCACTTCATAGCGATTAGATGTGTACAGAACGCAGCCTTAGACCTCAGACCAGCTCTTATCTGTTAGGAATCAGCAGAGAGGGAAGGCTGTTTCCAAGCAAAGTGGCCCACTGCGCCATTCCCCTCCTATGGACTAGATACGTGCGCCTTCTACTCCAGTTGAGTTCCCTTAAACTGAACCCTATTAAGTTCCTCCACACCCCTCCAACATCGGATGATTATTATCTATATGCCATTTATTATCTCAGGATTCTGTCTCATTTTGACGCAACACTTTATTAAGGAACTTTTTATTTTTGGTTTTATTTGTTATATACTGGCTAGTTTTGTTCAGCCTGTTCTTTATCTGCGCAACACTGGAAAACTCTCCTGTCTTTGCTCTCCATCAATTATTCAATCTTAAGTTAAATTACTGAACATTTTTATTTTATTTTTTATATCTTTGGAAAATTAGTAAGTTACTATTTTAAATGAATGAGCCTATGTTATTTAGAGAGATTCACATTAACTCTGTTTTATATAGTTGTTATTTGTTGTTCCAATACACTTCTTCACTGATAAAGCAGTATTGTCTTTTTTTCCATTTAACAGAAGCGACTGTTTCTTTAAACTTGAAATCCTATCACACACATTTATCACTCTAAAAATTTGCATTGCAGGAGTTAAATGTATTGCACCTGTGAGGCCAGTTTTATATTACTGAATATTGTTTGAGATGACTGATTTTTAAAAATAAATAAATCAGCCTTACAAGTTGTAAGTTTATAAATGCTATTTAAATATGAATTGGTAAACAATTTAAATCCCGATTCAACATAAGCCAATCATGTCTGATAAAATTTCAAAAAATAAAACATTGTTGTAAAGCAAAGTTTTTCGCCAAAGAGAAATACTCACTCTTAAAAATAAAGGTTCCAAAAGGGGGTTTGCCATAGAATAACCATTTTTGGTTCCCCACAAATAACCTTTCAGTAAACAGTTCTTATTTATTTATTTTTTTTGTTTGTTTTTTTTAGTGTGAAGAACATTTAAAAATCTAAACAATAATTTTTACACAATAAAAACCTTTTGTGTAATGGAAAGGTTCAATGGATGTTGAATGTTCTTTATCTTTATCACCCATGGAACCTTTCCATTACTTTTTTTATTTTTAAGATTGTATTGAGATACTTTTCATTCTGGTCCCTGCCTTTATTCAGTGCATTATCTCACATTGTGTGATTGTCAAAATTGTCATTTACTGCATGAATGTAAATAAAGTATAGTAAGCGTTAAAATTAAATTTTAATAAAACTGTCTTTTTCATTATTATTATTATTATTATTAATTTATTTTTTTACTTTACTTTTACTATTTGCATATCTGGTGTTTCATGTGATGAATAGCAGATGAAGTTATGCACATATATTCTTGTGTCAGTCAGTCTGTGAAGTCAGTCTATAAAACACAGCACAGAGATGTATACAGAGAGAGAGAGACTGGACATTCACTCTTCAGGTGATAAACTTTTGATTAATTTTGTTGTTTTCAATTCAATAGTAGTCAACATTTTGCTGCAATTATAATATATTGTATAAGGATTATGAACACATAATATGGTTTAGATATTAAATAATACAGGGCTGAAACTTGTCTTATGAGATAGATTTTAAAATAGATGTGTGAGACATTATATAAAACTGATCAAATTGCTCATGTAAACATAGGCTATGAAAGAAAAATATATTTTTTTCATGAAATATTTGTCATGTTCAAGTGATGTAATATTGGATTTTATGGAAGCTTGTTTCCGCCACTAAATAAATAAATAAATAATAATAATTGTGACTTTTTATCTCACAATTCTGAATTTTTTTCTCACAATTGCGAGTTTACATCTCGCAATTCTGACTTTATTTCTCACAATTGCGAGATATAAAGTCAGAATTGCGTGAAATAAAGTCGCAATTGCGTGTTATAAAGTCAGAATTGCGAGATATAAAGTCAGAATTGCGTGAAATAAAGTCGCAATTGCGTGTTATAAAGTCAGAATTGCAAGATATAAAGTCAGAATTGCGTGATATAAAGTCGCAATTGCGTGTTATAAAGTCAGAATTGCGTGATATAAAGTCGCAATTGCGTGTTATAAAGTCAGAATTGTGAGATATAAACTCGCAATTGTGAGTTATAAAGTCCAATTCTATGGGGGAAAAAACTATTCCTCTCAGAATAGTTTATATCTCACAATTCTGACTTTATAACACGCAATTGCGACTTTAAATCACGCAATTCTGACTTTATAATGTAGTGGAAATTTTAATATTGGCTGATTAATAATGGACATTGCATTATCATATGGTCTCTTTATCTGTTTTCCTGAGTATGAGAACAGAGCCTTGTTTTCTATTATTATGTTTACACAGCTGTGAAGGCATGAGTAAAGACAATCAGAAGATGGTTGGGTGTCACCTCTGTTCTCAGAGGTGAGAAAACCCCTGGGGTTAGGAGATCTAAAGGGCAGTCATAAAGTCCCTTTTGGTCCTCATCTAAATAACAATTGACGAGATAGCTTTGAAGAGAAACAGTATAAGGCTGCCAGCCAGAATCTTCCTCCTTGTCTTTCACTCACCCTGCAGCTGGTCTGTGTGGCGACTGGGGTCCTATTCTTGCAAGAATAAATACTTTTAAACTACAATTCGGATCAGAATGTCTCTTACGCGGTGATGCTGTTTGTTTAATTATTGTTTTTGCCACAACAATTAGTGTCAGAACGTGGGATCTCACGGCAGTTTCTTCTGGTCCTGAAGACGATTTGACGACTGATCATCCCAGGAGTAGGCTTCTGGTCTTACCTCGAAAATTGAGAGAGAAGAGCCAAACTGCTCTCAGGGCCAGGAGTGACTCGACTGAGATCAGAAAGAACCTGGTGGCAGTAAAGCATCTCGGTAAGAGACAGTAAATTATTTTATTTTGTATGGTGTAATTTGATATGACTGTGAGTGAACCATAGTGGCTGAAATTATCTCTTTGGTACGGGCAGAGAAGGTTTTCGAGGGGTGAATTGTAACCTGAGGAAGTCAAGTAAATTTTATGCCGAAAACTAGCTCGTAGGTGGACAGAAGAGCCACAGAGTGGACGGAAGAGCCACGACTGATTAATTAGGTTAACCAGAATCAATCGAGCACTGGAAAAAGCTCACGGAAAGATTTTGAGTAAACCGTAATTACAGAGCATATTTGCAACCCTTGCCGGATCGAGGTGACAGAACCGGATCTTTTGAAGACGTTTAACAGATTATCAGACGCGGCGTCGAAGGAAAATCCAGGAGAGGTAAAGTTCAACCAGTATGGGGTCATTTTACAGTAGGCCTAAGCTAGATAATTTTTACACACCAGTTTTCGGTCAAAGGAAAAAGAATTACGGTCATAAATGCATGCTGGACATAGAAAAGTTAATCAAATATCATGATTTTCCTGAAGAAGGGACACTGAGCAAAAGAAGACTTAATGTTGTGAAAAAAGTCAGTAAAAAAAGCAGTGAAAAGCAACAGAGTTGTTGTGGTTGTTTTAGTCATGTGTGTAAAGAATGTGAGCAGACTATAGATTGTTGGCTTGAGGAAGCAGATAGGAGGGAACGAAAACAAATGCAGAAAGAATAAGCATGTAACTGAATATGAAGAAAGAATTAGCATGTAACTGAATATGAAGAAAGAATTAGCATGTAGAACTGAATATGAAGAAAGAATTAGCATGTAGAGCTGAGGAGGTAGAAAGAAATATAGTAGAAGAAAGTATTTTATGAAAATAAAATTTCTGATAAAATTTATGGAACTATTTATGATAAGCCTGTTAAGTCAAATTAAGTTGAAATGGTATGAAAAGATTCAGATAAAAATAATAAGGCATTGAGTATGATTAACAGGGATTAATGTGATATAAACATAAGGAATATATACAGGGGCGGAGTAGGACCAAAAAATCTACCGGGAAATTTCGTAGACCACCGGCCGGGGGGTGGGGGTATTTTTTGGTAAAAAAATATATATATTTTTTTTTTGCAAGAACCCTTGCAAAATTATTTTAAATAGATTAAGAAAGCCACAACTACTGGTCACATCTATGGTTAGATTGATTTGTTTAGATCCAGTGAAGTCGTGTCCCACCACTTTTTCTCAGGATCGATATTGTCCCCCACAACTTTTTGAAACATTGAGGCACGTATGGAAGTAAAATAATGCCAAATGTTTTTGAAACAAAAAGCCTGTTGAATTGTACTACTTGAAAAAAATATGCATTGCATTAACCCTGCTTGTATTTTAATGCATTGTATTTTTAGGGCTTGCATTTTTATGGGCTGAAATTTAGCATGGTTGAATATTTAAGCTGTGAATATTTAAATTCAAAACATTTCAAACACATTTTCATTAGTAAAATTTCAATAATCCATATTCACCTTTCATATTTCACTTCCAAAATATTCAAACTGATTAAAAATACAACCTATAATATTCAACAGGCGGTTTTCGGTCCATTTTAATTCGCTTCCACAAATTCAGTCGTTCAAATTCGACAGTAAATTCAACGTTGACATCCAGGAACGGCAGGAAAAGCAGTAGATTACCGATCATAATCTCCATCTGCTGTTAGTCTACCTCACCAGCAGGGGTGCAAGCGCGTGTTGTTGACGAAGACCAGAGCAACAGTTAGAGCAAGCCATTCATTCATAAAAACTCATTTACAACAATGTAAGTGTATCTGTGATTATTATGTTTTATGTGAAATTCAGTGTCTTCACGATTATTTTTCCTGTGTAGTCTACATGCATCTCTACCGTGAACGAGATTATAATGTTATTCCCCGATGCGGATGTATAGGCCTACAGATCCAATGTTACATTTGAGTTTGACATATCTATTGGTTGTTAAGTTGCCTCAACCTTATATTGCGGCGATTGTGCTACATGCAGTAGGCTACTAGGGTTTCCCTCAATACGTCAGGATTCCCCTGCTGGACATATAAAACGCTTAACGTAGCTTAATGGACTAACAGTGATATAAAAGACCAAACTCGCAGGCAAGCAGAAGGACTCAGAATATGAACTTAACGCACAAAGTTTAAAGCTGAGCGTTTCTCAGTGATACTGGCATAAGTTGGCTTGACATTGGACATTCGCACATTTAGGGACCGTCTCTAAAGTTACATACGACATTGGTATACACGTTTCTAACTTCAATAGCATTTGAAGAGAACGACTTGCAGTCATAAAACCAACTGTAAAGTGTTCATGTAGGGGATGTCAGGCATAATGCGCAATTTATTCAAATAAATTGAAGTTAGAAACGTTTAGGCCTACGTTTAACTACCAATGTTAAACCAACGTTTAACTACCAATGTTACTTTAGAGACGGTCCCTAAATGTGCGAATGTCAAGCCAATTTTACATTTAGTCATTAAGCAGACGCTTTTATCCAAAGCGACTTAAGTTACAGTTAAACTAACAATATAGGACAACAATATGAAAGTGCTATGACCCTTCCCAGATTAATCATGTATGTAGGAATATTAACATGTATGTAGGCATACTTCCCCAATAAGGTGCGACTTTGGTCTTTTATATCACTGTATTAGTCCATTAAGCTACGTTAAGCGTTTTGTCCTGATGGAAGGGGAATCCTTGAGTATGATGAGGTATTGAGGGAAACCGATTATAATCCCGTTCATGGTAGAAAAATTTGATAACATGTAAGGCTACACAGGGAAAGTAACAATGCAGTTAATGAAGTTTTGTGCCTTCATCATCTTTTCTGCATATTTACATTTACCTGACGCTTTTATCCAAAGCGACTTGCAATTGCTATATTTCAGAGGTCGCACGCCTCTGGAGCAACTAGGGGTTAAGTGTCTTGCTCAGGGACACATTGGTGTCTCACAGTGGATTCGAACCCGGGTCTCTCACACCAAAGGCATGTGTTTTATCCACTGTGCCATGCCCAGCCCAGCATAGCATAGCATAGCATAGCATAGCATAGCATAGCATAGCATAGCATAGCATAGCATAGCATAGCATAGCATAGCATAGCATAGCATAGCATAGCATAGCATAGCATAGCATAGCATAGCATAGCATAGCATAGCATAGCATAGCATAGCATAGCATATATACTGACCCAGATAATCATCACAAAAAACTTAATGCATGCTCAATTGTTGTAAATTAGTTTTTATGAATGAATGGCTTGCTCTATCTGTTGCTCTGGTCTTCGTCAACAACACACGCTTGCACCCCCTGCTGGTGAGGTCGACTAACAGCAGATGGAGATTATGCTCGGTAATCTACTGCGTTTCCTGCAGTTCCTGAACGTCAACGTTGAATTTACTGTCGAATTTGAACCACTGAATTTGTGGAAGTGAATTTGCAAAGCGAAGTAAAATGCACCGAAAACCGCCTGTTGAATATTATAGGTTGTATTTTTAATCAGTTTGAATATTTTGGAAGTGAAATATGAAAGTGTGAAAATGTGAATATGGATTATTGAAATTTTACTAATGAAAATGTGTTTGAAATGTTTTGAATTTAAATATTCACAGCTTAAATATTCAACCATGCTAAATTTCAGCCCATAAAAATGCAAGCCCTAAAAATACAATGCATTAAAATACAAGCAGGGTTAATGCAATGCATATTTTTTTCAAGTAGTACAATTCAACAGGCTTTTTGTTTCAAAAACATTTGGCATTATTTTACTTCCATAGGCACGGATGT
The DNA here is from genome assembly GCA_030770095.1 of Gila robusta. Lineage (NCBI taxonomy): Eukaryota > Metazoa > Chordata > Actinopteri > Cypriniformes > Leuciscidae > Gila > Gila robusta. Next base: position 25,160 of record JAVALU010002211.1, on the reverse strand, counting down.
ACCTAATACAAATAAATGAAACATCTCCAGTTAACTAGCAGAGCATTCATTTAGTTCGCTATTAAATAAGAGATCTAGCGCTAAAATGTGTTGTATTTTAAATCAAACTGAACGCTCGTTGCCGCTGCTATCGGTTGCATGGATACAGTGTTCTCTTGTGGAGTCTTCTCGCGCAGTCTTCACTCGGACGCGCGCTTCAATCTATCGCCATTGCGAAGACTCTCTATTCATTCCGGTGAAATCACAAAATAAAATGCACACAAACGTGTCCCTGCTTGATATAGACTGTACCACTGATGAACATATTCAGTTTTGATGAGAGAAAAAAAAAACTATACGAGAGCGGATTAGAACCTGTAACCTCTGACACGCTTGGCAAAAGATCTAACACTAGACCATTTAAGAACACAAACAATCTTTGCAGATCGATGCATTTATTTACGGGCTGAGCAAAGAGGCTGCACATTTTGACAAGCGGGCAGCGGTCGCACACCAGACCGCTGGATGGTGTTGCTAAGAACTTGCAATGTATAACTATTATCAGACCGGCCCTCGCGGCCTCGAAACATACCGGCCCACCGGGAAAAGTCCCGACTCTCCCGATTGCCACTCCGCCCCTGAATATATATCTGAGGAGTGACTGAAGGGTCCAGCTATGCTGGGAGTACAGCAACAGTGCTTGTTTATTTAGCCCGGCTTCCAGATGTTAAATATGTGCTTGTTTTGTAATCAGTGTTGTTGATGATAATGCCAAATTAGTAAGATGTAAAGACAGTCTGTTTTATAAAGGAAATTCTGGGTCGGGGATCATTTCCCTGGACAAGTATGACTAAAGTTAAACGAAAACTTTGTGAAAACAACTTAAAATATTTTGAGCATTTCCGTGCAGCTTATGGAAATTAATGTTCTGCCAATGATAATGATGAAGATTATGATTCGGCTATTGTGATTGAATCCGCCATTGGTGGACTGTAAAAGAATACAGAGAACTGCTTATCAGCTCTGTTTGCATTCCTGATTGGGACACACAGCTTTAATGGTGTGCAGTAAGTTAGAGCCGTTTGCAAGCTTACAGTGATCAAGGGGTCTGAAGCTGTAGTTGAGGCTGTTGCAAAGAGTGTAAAAGAAAGTGATAATGTGAGTTTGAAAGTAGATCAGTGTTTAATATGACGATATTAACATTTTCGTCAGAGAAAGAATAAGAGATAAAAATAAGGTCAAAAGATTGAAGTTGTAAATTATCCTTTTAAAGGAACGATCGATAATAAGTAACGGTTGATGTAAAATTACAGATAATGACTACAAATATGCAGAGCCGGACAGTAACGGAGTACATTTACTTGAGTACAGTACTTAAGTACAATTTTGAGGGATCTGTACTTTACTCGAGTATCATTTTTGGGGAGTACTCATGACTTTACTCAAGTACATTTGAGAGGCAAATATTGTACTCTTTACTCCACTACATTTCTATCCATAACCGTGAGTACCCGTTACTACTTCAAAAAAAAAAAAAATCTCGTAAACCCACAATTTGTTGTTTCCCTCTCAAACGTGATTGGATTGTGCAGGCGCCACTGATTGAGACAGCCTATCAGCAATCACCTTCAGCTTTCCGCCAAATAAGTCAATTCCATGGTCAGATTTAGATAAGAGACAAAACCATGATGAAGACGCTAGAGTTGTGACGTTCGCGAACGAACCGATTCTTTTGAACGGCTCATAAACATGAGCCGTGAGCCACAAGAGGGAGCCGAGTCGCGGCTGGAGGGGAGCCGTTCTTTCTGTCGTTCTTTTTTTCCTATGCGTGTTTCACACAGATGCACACAAATTAGCTCCTCAGTTATAGGGGAAGGGGCGCACCCAGCGCAGGGGTGCTACTGCCTAACAGCATGATGATAGTTGTGCACGCGCACGCATCCTTTACGTGAGTACTCCAGTGGAAAAAAAACCCTACGTGCCTCTGTCATTGGGTAGGAGCGGAGCCAATGACTTGTGCACGCTGCCGTCACATGGTTACTCCAGTTAAAAAAAGCTGTTTTGCACAGAAATTCATTACAGCCGGCTTTGTTTTTGATGTTTATTTGTGAGTAGGTATTGTATGAATAACATAAGTCAACATAGCTTTACACATACACACACTTTGTACTAAAGGTAAATCCAAAATAGTGATGTCACTTTCTAAGCAGAGGGATGTTGTGCAACCCTATGGAATATAGTCCACACATGACAAATGAGGTAATAATCAATATTTCAGAATAATTCAAACTCAGATATTGGTGTGTGATATCTGAGTTTTAATTATTTGACTACAAATCTCACCTCATCATTCCTCCCAGTGATTATTTCCAGGATAAACTGAGATGCCCCCAAGCTGGCTTCTTAAAACTGACTAAATATTTAAAAAGAGCCAAAAGAGCTGTTCTTTTGAACGGCTCTTTGAAAGGAACGGATCGCCAAGATCCGGATCCCCTCAAAGAGCCATAAATCCCATCACTAGAAGACGCAGCAGGTCCATCCCGGGAATGTGCCAACCCGTGGTCCCACCTCGCCAGACTATTTACATTTTCTGAATTTTCTGAAATTTTCTTAAATGTTAAATAAAGCAACATGGTAAAAAGATGAAAATGACTTGATTTTACTTTCAATTCCTTTTACATTCTCCAAGGTATTAACATTAACATTTTTCATAACTCCATGTAGGACGTTTCTGTACATAAATGTAAGCACTGTGGCAGTAGTAATGCGAAAATGTACTCTTGTACTCTTGATACTCAAGTACTTTTAAAAACAAGTACTTCAGTACTTTTACTTAAGTAGACATCTGACTGTAGTACTTTTACTTGTACTTGAGTAAAATTTAGCAAGGGGTATCTGTACTTTTACTCAAGTAATGAAGCAGTGTACTCTGTCCGCCTCTGCAAATATGAGTTGTAAAATTGTAAAAGTAACTAAAATTATGATTTAAAATGATAACTGCAAAAGATGTATGTGTATCAAAATGTATCATAAGCAGAGCGTGATAGCCACGTAAAAGTTAGTGTGAATCATAATTGGAGATTGATAATCTCCTAGGAAAATTTAATCAGATATTAAACTATGGTAATTGAGAACCTGACAACTAACATTTAGATGAAATTTGAAACATTATTATTTTTTATAAAGATCACATAGGCTAAGCAGAAGCAGTGTTAGGGGATTAACAGTTGCTAGAAGTAAAATGTGTAAAAAAAGGCATTTGATTAAACAAAAGCTTGTTAGTGTTGACCATGAAAGAACTAGAAGCTGATGTGTTGATTTTAGAAAATAAGCTTGTGATTTGGCTGAAACAATTATCTTATCTGAATCTGGTGTGCTGTGGCTGAAACTGCCAGTGTGACAGAGACTCAATCTGAGCGGAAATTTGTAATGCCTAAATTCCCCAATGTCCAAAAGACAAATATATAAATTGTGTTTATTTGAAAACGCATGTAATTTCTGGCGAAGATGCCTTAAGCTGGGCTAGAGTTAAAGGATGATAGATAAAGTTTAATGTTAGAAGTTCATGAAAATGCAGTTATAGCAGTCCTGAATGCCTCAGAGTCTCTCTCTCATTCAATGTCAGCTAAAAGCTGTTATCTGAGCCTGTGTCATAAGTGATAATAATCTATTGATAGTAAAGCACAGTGTTTCAGTTGAAAATCATAGACATGGAAATGTTAAAAGAAATCATTGCCATTCAGAGGGCAATTTGTATTTAAATGTTGTAAATATAAAACTGAATGACTTTAAAGAAGTCTTTAAAATAATGCAGACCTTATATGATAGAAGTGACATTTTTGACTAGTTTATTTTAGGTTTAATGGATTTAAGTGATTAAATACTGTTGTTGTTGTTTTAGGACACTCCTACTGGCTGTGAAGGTTCTTGAATGTCTTCTCACCTACACCCAAGAAAAAGTTTGTATATCATATTGTCAAATTTTAAAAGAGTCTCTTTGATAATTCTGCCCAATTGGATGGAGCTGTAACCAGTGTGCATGAGGTGTCGTCCCAGAGACGGGTAAGATTCTCCGATGGTCATATGGGGGACAACCTAAGCCAGGGCTTCACCGCCACTGGGCACCTGCCCACTAGGGAAGGGAGGTGTAATCTGTGCGAAGGGAGTGGATGTGATGCTACTTTTGGGCCAAGAGCATCAGAGAGGGGACTGTAATAAATTGTAGTCTGCCTCGACCCAGAGTCCACTCCAAAATATACTTTAGAATGAGCTCATCCCCAAAATGGCTTAATTATCATAGAGATGAAGGAAGAGAAGTTATATTGTTTCTTCACCATTTGGGTTGAGCACATCCTGAGAAAATGTTCTCTGTGTCCCACAGCTGACTGGGTGTGGGACACAGAGAACCTTATCAGACAATGGGGTGTCTCAACTTCATTAACATACAGACCACAGCTCTTGCTCTATACCACTCACCAGAAACCACATTCATTGTATGGCTTGCTTTTCATTGTGACAAATGCCTACAACCATGTCAGGGGACAAATCTCTGAAGAAAAGGAGATTACAGATTGAGCCATTGAGACCATTGAGACCATAAGGTGAATGCAATTATCTGATGTGGAGACAGTAACACAACTTTTTATGATGTTAGTTGCCTTAAGGGCAAGGAAAATGCAGAGATGTCAGGGTATCGGGCATGACAAAGGACCATTATAGGACATGGTGGTGGCTAAAAGTCTGAATAACAATGGTCAAAGTTTAGTGTAAGGAATTTACATTCTGTCTAAATTACAGTTTTAGGAGGCTGATTGAAAAGATTATTAGTTTGTTCAAGAGAGAAAGAGAGAGAGAGAGACTGCTTGAGTGGAGGAAGGGGTGGTGTCTTTCTGCTTTCAGTCAGCCAAAGTAGCTGAAGCAAAGTAATGATAATGAACCAAAGCAACACAGCTGACTTTTCTAAAATCAAATGAATAATGAACAGACACGTTTTGAAACTGGTTAAGAGGCCATGAAAAGCATTAGATAAAAGCTACAGACAAATGCAAGGTTTAAAATATAATTTAAAATTTAAAATCTTTTCAGAGAAAAGATATGAATAAGAAATATGAGCGGTTCATAGTCAGATGCGTGTGTGTGTGTGTGTGTGTGTGTGTGTGTGTGTGTGTGTGTGTGTGTGTGTGTGTGTGTGTGTGTGTGTGTGTGTGTGTTTGATGGTGACTGCACTTTATGTCTTGGTAAGTGCGAGTTTAGAGGAGTTACTCTGTCCGAATAGTGTGTGTCATTAACCTCTGGAAAGAGTGTTTTATCATTACTGATGAGTTAAGGCGAATGACAAATTCGAGAGAGGTTGATAATTCTGAGTCAATCTGATCATCAAGTTTTGTCTGCTAGTCATAAATTTTGGTTAGTTATGATGCACAGTAGATTTTAATTACTTTCTGGATCAGTTTAAGTACTGATGGAAGTTGGAATTGTGACACTGACAATATGAAATTTTCCAGAGAGTCCTTCACATTTATGATTATTGTGAACAAAGGGGGAAAATGTAGATGACTGACATTGACCAAGTCAGCACGACCTGACCTGACAGAAACAATTGATGACTTTGAAAATTAAGAGACCAAGCAACGGGCCCGGAGGGCAGGATACACTGTAAGACTGAGGGCTGTTGGCCTTCAAATGCTCTGATGAGAGGGCACCATTGTGTTAAATTGATGCAAGAGTGGATTCATGCATCAAAAGGGGGATGGTAACAATTGCCAAATGTGGCCAAAATATGGTTTACTAGGGGACAAAATATGTTGGGAAGACACTGAGCTTGACTGGGTAAAAGCACGGCAAGAAGCCATTTTTCTCCCTAACAAAATTTATGTATTCTTCTCCATAACAAAATTGCAGGACTGTTTCGACGGGAAGCGTCAGGGCAGACGCAGCGGCGAGGGCCACGAAAGAAAATTGTGTACTTGTGTATGTGTACTTAACCTCGAAATTTGTTTTTCTTTACAGAGCATGCAGATTTTGATACAGGGAATGTGCCCAATAAAATAATTGCTATGGATGAATTTGGCTAACTTTCCTGGCCTGGGTTATTATGGTGGCACCTGCGCAGCGCATAATGGGGGAAGGCAGAGAGCAAGCAAGCTTGCCCTGTCCACCCCACACTTAAAATTTTCCTTTTGCAGGATGTCAGGATGGATTGAATCAAAGAGAACTGATTCCAAAATGTATAAATGTTGTTCTACTTGGCTTACATCCAAGTAGAATCGGGGCAGATCTTCTGTCGGATAACATCTCCAAGATGTTAAATACCATTTGACTAGTAACCAAAAATCCAAATCACAGTCTCTACTGCACCAATTTAATTGATATTAATACTAGTGTAGAACATTGCATAGAAACTGTGTCTATTCCTCGTTTACTAAGATCAAATAATAAATCTACTGCGGGATCTTGAAAAAATCTAATTGTTATTAAAACAAAAAATCTCGCTATCAGTGAACAAAAACAATTTCTAAAGCTAGGTCTTCTAAACATTAGCTCGCTCACACCTAAGGCGGTTATTGTAAATGAAATGGTCACAGATAATAATTTCGATGTTATGTGCCTTACTGAAACCTGGCTTAAACCAAATGATTATTTCGGTCTAAATGAGTCTACTCCGCCAGGATACTGTTATAAGCATGAGCCCCGTCTGATCGGTCGTGGCGGCGGTGTTGCAACAATCTACAGAGATATCCTCAATGTTGCTCAGAAAACTCGTCATAGGTTTAATTCGTTTGAAGTACTTGTGCTAAATGTTACGCTCTTAGATGTAAGAAAAAAATCCCTATTATCTCTAGCATTGGCTACCGTATATAGACCTCCAGGGCCTTACGCCAATTTTCTAAAGGAGTTTCCTGACTTTCTATCAGATCTTTTGGTCAACGTCGATAAAGCATTAATTGTTGGAGATTTTAACATACACGTAGATAATTTAAATGATGCGTTAGGGGCTGCGTTTACAGATTTATTAAACTCCTTCGGGGTCAAGCAAAACGTCACCGGACCAACTCATCGTCTTAATCATACACTCGATTTAATTATATCATATGGAACCGATCCAACCGATATAGATATCATTCCACAAAGTGATGATGTCACTGACCATTACATGGTAACTTGCATATTACGGACTGCTGTAATATGTCATGCTGCGCCACGTTATCGACCAGGTAGAACAATTCGTCCATCCACCATAGATCATTTCTCAAATAGCTTATCTGATCTGTCTCAGCTGCTGCCTGAACCCAAACAAACAGATGAACTAGACGAACTAACTAGCACTATGAGCACCATTCTCTCTAGAACATTGGATATTGTTGCACCCATTATTAAAAAAGATTAAAAAAGGTCAGAGAAAAAAGTATAGCACCATGGTACAATAATACTACGTATGTTTTAAAGAGAGAAACACGTAATTTAGAGCGTAAATGGAAAAAAACTAATTTAGAGGTCTTTAGAAACGCGTGGAAAGACAGTATGTCACGTTATAAAAAGGCCCTTAAAACGGCCAGGGCTGAGCACCTCAGCAAATTAATAGAAAACAACCGAAGGTTTTTATTTAATACCGTGGCTAGACTAACAAATAAACAGACGTCGTCGGAACAAAATACCTCGTTACAGTTTAGTAGTAATGATTTCATGAACTTTGATGAAGTGAACCGAGAAAATTGAAAGCATCAGAATCAAAATCGTAAACGTTCAATCTTTGCTCGCACCTTATAATTCAGCCGCAATTATCACCCGGCAAGAACAATTACAATGCTTTACAACCATAGAACAAAAAGAGTTAAATAAATTTATCACTTCATCTAAAACAACAACATGTTTATTAGATCCTATACCAACTGAACTACTGAAAGAAGTGTTACCTATAGTGGAAGAGCCTCTTCTCAAAATTATTAACTCATCTTTATCTTTAGGTCATGTTCCAAGAACTTTCAAGCTGGCAGTTATAAAACCTCTTATTAAGAAACCACAATTAGATCCAAATAACCTAGCAAATTACAGACCCATTTCAAATCTTCCATTTATGTCAAAAATATTAGAAAAAGTTGTGTCCGCTCAACTCGGCTCTTTCTTGCAAGAAAACGACATCTATGAAAAGTTTCAGTCTGGATTCAGGCCACATCATAGCACTGAAACTGCGCTTGTTAGAATCACAAATGATTTACTTTTAGCTTCGGACCAAGGCTGTATCTCAGTACTAGTTTTACTTGATCTTAGTGCTGCGTTCGATACTATAGATCACACAATACTCTTAGATCGACTACAAAATTACACTGGTGTTCAAGGACAAGCATTAAGCTGGTTCAGGTCATACTTATCTGACCGCTACCATTTCGTCTACTTAAATGGAGAAAAATCGATCATAACTTCGGCAAACTATGGAGTGCCGCAGGGATCGGTGTTAGGCCCTTTATTATTCTCAATATATATGCTGCCACTTGGTAATATTCTAAGGAAACATGGAATTAGTTTCCATTGTTATGCTGATGACACTCAAATATATATTTCATCACGGCCAGATGAATACGCTAAATTATACAAATTGACAGATTGTGTTAAAGATATAAAAGATTGGATGACGCGTAATTTTCTTTTATTAAATCCAGACAAGACAGAGGTAATACTTATCGGTTCTAAAAACCGTCCACAAAACCTTTCACAGCACGACTTTAACATAGTAGGATGCCCTGTTACTTTATCCGCTACAGTAAAAGACCTGGGTGTTACATTAGACTGCAACCTGTCTTTTGAAAAGCATATTTCATATGTTACAAAAACAGCCTTTTTCCACCTTAGAAACATTGCTAAACTACGTAATATGCTATCAGTCTCTGATGCAGAAAAGTTAGTTCATGCATTCATGACCTCGAGACTAGATTACTGTAATGCTTTATTAGCTGGTTGTCCTGCATCTTCAATAAACAAGCTACAGTTAGTCCAAAATGCAGCCGCTAGAGTTCTTACTAGATCAAGAAAATATGATCATATAACACCGATTTTATCATCACTTCATTGGTTATCTATAAAGTTCCGTATTAATTACAAGATATTGCTTTTGACTTATAAAGCTCTAAATGGTTTAGCTCCAGTCTATTTAACGGATCTTTTATCGCCTTACAATCCATCGCGCTCTTTAAGATCACTAAATTCGAGGCTTCTGGTCATTCCTAGGATATCCAGATCCACCAAAGGAGGCAGAGCATTTTCACATTTAGCTCCGAAGCTCTGGAATAGCCTTCCTGATATTGTTCGTTGCTCAGACTCGCTCTCCCAGTTTAAAACTAGACTGAAGACGCATCTATTTAGCCAGGCATTCATATAGATTTTTTATCTTACAGTTACTGTAAATTCGGCCTCTAGTTCATAAACGCCAGAGGAGAACTGGCCCCCGACTGAGCCTGGGTTCTCCCAAGGTTTTTTTTCTCCATTGGGTCATCTGATGGAGTTTTAGGACACCATTAGGTCACTGGATGGAGTTTTACGGTTCCTTGCCACTGTTGCCTTTGGCTTGCTCAGTTGGGGATATTCAAATTAATTAACCAATCATACCATTGATCAGCTCTACCAAACTTGGATGTCTTTTTTTTCCAGTAATAAACAAACATTGTTAAGTTGTTTTGATTGATACTGTGAAGCAGCTTTGATACAATCTGTATTGTGAAAAGCGCTATATAAATATATTTGACTTGACTTGACTTGACTCAGACAGGACTGGTGATGGCCACAACAACAATCCTGGAGGTCGCTTCACCCAGGACTGCCTGGAAAACACTTTTTCGTCCATTCGTCTGAGGAACTCTGTCCCAACACCTGTAGAGTTCCAATATGCACTGCGGGCTGTCACCGTGGGCCAGTTCCTATCACCAGTACATACTGGCAGTTACCTGGAGGATGGATCGGACCACTTGGCATACTTCCTGGATACACAGAACAGCAGCTTCAGTCCTCCTGAAGTTCTGAGAGTGGAGCAGCTGGTAGACCTGACAACACCTCCTGACATCACCAAAACAGAGTCCTGTGTGCTATACCACCTGGCAGGATACATTGTGAAAAGAGTCATCAGCTTCTCACTTTGTGACAAATGTCAGTGTGCACTAGTACAAAATGTCATCAATGGTGAAAATGAAAGCGCTGTTCTGCTGGAATTGAAAGAATTTAAAAGGGGTGCACTTTTCCGTCCATCTGATGAGGTTTTCACTCTTGTTCAGAACGTGGAGCAGCTGTTCCGTGTGAAGACGAGTGATTCCCTCATGGAGTCCTCAAATGCAGTGGCACAGCTGGAACAGGAGGCCATGTTACTGGACAGCAACCTTCCCTCATGCCATGACCTGAAGAAAAAAATCATCTCCACATACATCAGGCTGAGGTTAAGGATTGCATCAAAGTGCATCAGGGCTGAGAGGAAGGAAAAAAAAAAAGGGTATCTTGGCAGCAAGAGTCAGAGTAAGAAGGCAAAGACGACCCAACAGACTTCTGCACCGAAGGTCATAACAGCTAGGCGACTCCCAAGCACCTTACTCGTTGCCATGGATGTAACTGGCATCTCCATTCCCAGTCCACCGTCAGCAGCCCCCAACCTCCTCTTCCTTCAGCAGTCATCACCTGCAGCCGTCGCCAGCACCAGCAGCAGCCTTGGTTGACATGAGTCTGAAAAAAAAGTGTTTATTTTGTTAACAATTCTTGTTAAAAAAAATCTTCTTACCATTTTGGATGCATGACCATGTTTAAGGCTCATCCTTGATTCACTGCTGTAGAGTAGCCTGTCAAATAGTCTATTTGTTTTAAGACTACTGAATAATACCTTGCATAATACTTTTGAAGAACAATCATTAAACTAGTGTGGATATTACAATTGCAATACAAAGTTTCCTCACAGTAAATGAGTATCTGAGATGGGCTCTGATACAAATTAAGTACAGCCAACACGTCACATAATGAAAAATTAGTATATCCCAAAAAAATAAATTAAATAAAAGTTGCTATAAAGGTATCAGCGATTCATTATCGAACTCTTTACTGTCACAGCTGACGAAGTCGCGCTAGCTAACTAGCTAGCAGGCAGGGCTTGAAAATTGGTTGAAACAACCAACATAAAATATAAATAATTACGCTGTGCATTTACAAATGAAGACCAGTATAAGCATCGCAGAGGGCCTCTGATACAATATAGACATTTGACAATTCAAAAGAGGTCGATATTTCAGAAACTTACCTCTGGAACAACTCGACGCGCAGCATTCACCACTCAAAACTCAGCCAACACGTCACATAATGAAAAGTTAGTATATCCCAAAAATCAAATTAAATAAAAGTTGCTATAAAGGTGATAGCGATTCAACCACTATTGCTATTGAAATTGTTATTCTTACACAACAACATTATGGAAGAAGCTGGATGATTATTTTGCTCATCCGACAAATTATGCAAATTAGGGAAAAGATAATTTTATATTTTTATTGCATTATGATACCTCAGAAATGCTTATGAAAGCTCAGCCATACGTTCTGCTTTTCTATGATGTTCAGGATTTTTTATACTGTCATAGAGGTGTAAATTCATTTTCACGTTTTAGCATTGAGGTCTTATTTGTGGGGGTGCTGCTGTACTTATTTGCTTTATATCCAGATGTATACTATTTCTAATATTCTGACCACCTCATGTATGTATGCAACATCACATTTAACTATGACCTCAGTATTGAATTTACACATTTCTGACTGGTAGCTAACGTTAGTGAAGTGTTGATCACGTAAGCTAGCTGCAATTAACTATTATCTTCCAATAAACATTAACTAAAGTTGGCTACATAAATTACAACTATTGACTAGATTCATGAGAGGACGGCTAATGCGTTCAAATGTAAAAAAATACAGTAATTTCATCAACTTACCAGCGAGCGTACTTCGGAAACACTGAAAATGAATGGGGTTCAGTGCTGGAACTATCAGTGTTTGGAACTATTGGCTGCTCCATAACTCACGTTACTTCCGCATTCCTAAGTTCCTATGGCGGTCTATGGGAGTGTCGCAACTCTTTCTCTCTATGGCACTGGCGTACGCTATTACACTAGTGAACTGACTCGAGGCCCACAGAGAAGGAAATGAATAGTTGAAATAAAGTCGTTATTTTTGTTTTGTTTTTTGCGCACAAAAAGTATTCTCGTCGTTTGATAAACTTAAGATTGAGCCACTGTAGTCACTTTTAGCCACTGTAGGACTATTTTAACGATGTCTTTAATAACTTTTCGAGGCCGGCAAGTTCAATCCCCGAAGAAGCCTATGGACTAGTATAGAGGAGTGATCCAGCTCTCAGATTTCATCAAAAATATCTTAATTCGTGTTCCGAAGATGAACGAAGGTCTTACGGGGTTGGAACAACATGAGGGTGAGTAAATACTGACAGAATTTTCATTTTTGGGTGAACTAACCCTTTAAAGCAAAATCAAAATGAAAAGAAAATGTTAAGACCAAGTAGAAAGACAAAGAAAATGACACTGCTTTACTGTTGAAATTATTTATTGGATAAACAAACTAATAGCAACCATATCTGAAACACTATAATAAACTAAATCTGTAGATAAATAGGACAATAAAGGATTTCATGCATTAACCATTGTTTACTGACTGTCAGAAGTTAAAATCTCACTGGCTAAGTGTAAGTGTGCATATCCTTTTATTAATCCAGTAGAAACCAAGTCATTTAGATGAAACAATGTTACCTTGAAGGAATTAGTGTTTTTTGCAGATGCTGGATTTGTGGGTTCATGACATTAAATATTTGAAATATATTCATAAGATATTCAAAGGTTTTGAGTTTTTAGTAAAGTTTTTATGTAACATTGCATTTTTACAGAATATGTAAATATACATTGCCTCAAAGCAGGCTGAACTCTGGTGATTCTGGTGCTCATTTAGCAAAAAGAAACAAAGGAACCAATTTTTTAAAGGAAAGTAAGGTGATTCAGGTCCTATGACATTTAAATATCACAATAGCAGGTTTTATGAGGAACAGAGGAATGAGAGTTTTCCAGTGCGGTACAGATAAAGAACAGGCTGAACAAAACTAGCTAGAACATAACAAACCAAAGCAGAAAACCAGTGTTCGCAAACATATTGCTGTGTTAGAATGGTGTCGAGTGCTACGATAGCATATGGGATATGTATAATAGCCACATTCACAGTAGTTATTAGAATAAGATAAAATGCTCTTCTCTTCATGTGGTTTTCCTCCTTTCTCTCTCTCCCTCTTTCTCCTGGTCCTGACTGCTTCAGAGCTCTGAGAACAGCCACACAGCAGAACAACTGGATGGAGAGGAAGAGGAGGAACTGCAGTGAGAAGAAGAAGGCATATGCCTTCAGGTTGAGAGGGTTTAAAATAAACCTACAAAATAAACATGGTCCAAGAGTGATTATCCAGGCCACAGTGCAGCAGATCACTCTATATCTGAGAGGTTTGAACTTCAGAAAGGTTACAGGATGAACCACTGCCAGGTAACGCTCAACACACATCAGACATTGGGACAGAGGACGACCAGTGATGCCTAGTCCTTGTAAAAATGTTACTAATGTTAAGAGACATGGGAACACATTTGACAGAATAAAGAATAAAGAATTCATAGTTACCAATCTCACAAACAGAGACATTGAGGATAAAGAAGTCTGAGGCAATTCTATTTTTTGCTCCTGTGATGATGAGCCATATAACATAGGAGTGTATAAAAAGACCAAACAGGAAATTGAGGGTGAAGATGCACATTTGGAGATAGACTATTAGCTTAATGCAAGGACTTGTGAAGTTGGTGTACGTGTCAGGTCTGGTTGAGTTCATTCTCTCTTCTCTTGTCTATGCACAGAAGTTCACAAGATATACCAACTATGATCTGTAGACATAGAGATGTGTAAAGCTATTTCAGTTTTCAAAGTAAATTATTGATTTTTGTTCATAAAACAAAGGGCACTCTACCAACAATGTCTAACATACCCATAACCCCTTTAATATGACTACGATATGCCCATATTGTAATGTATCATTCAGCATAGAAAAGAAAAATAAATACAATTTAAAAGAGAAGTTTATCACCTGAAGAGTGAATGTCCAGTCTCTCTGGATGTGTATAAATCTCTGTGCTGTGGTTTGTAGGCTGACTTCACAGTTTTCACAAGAATATATGATGTCAACGAACACATATGCAAATATTCAATATAAAAATGAGGTTCAAAAGTATAGGTATGTGGAAATTTTTTCATATGAAATTGTCGCATGATGAGTGAATATAAATTTGAATCTTGGCTTTCACAGGTGGCATGTCATACACCTGCAATGCAAATTTTGTTTGTACCAAATAAGAGGTTTAGAAAGATCCAACATTATGAGAAATTATGAGACAATAATTTACACAACTTTATTTTTTAAACATTTTTTAATAACCGTATAGTCATGCAACTCATAAAATTAAAGAGGATTATAGAGTGACCAATATATTCAATAAATGAAATCTCCTTTTGAGTTTCTTTGTCTCTGCACACTCTGGACATTCACTCAACTAGCTTAATGAGGTTTTTATGAACAACAAGATCAGTTTGCGGTGCTGAACATTTCTAAATAAACAGAACAGTGAGGGACAAATCAAACAGGAAAATATCACATTAGCAGGTCTTATGAGGAACAATGGCAGAAGAGTTCCCTCTCTATGGAACTCGCACTGCGTCGATGATCGCTTTTTGGGGAACGAATACCCACTATGCCGCAATGAACCCTGCCTGTCACTGTGAAGCTGTCTCAGGCACAACTTAGGACGAGAGCACTCGTGCACCCGGTGTAGAAGGGAGGTCCAGACTGTAAAATCTTGTGAATGTGTGCGGAGTGGCCCAGCCATCCGCATCACATACTTATTGGATAGGGGCCCCTGAAAGGAGGACTCTAGATGCCATGCCTCTAGTTAAGTGAGCCCTTACAGCCAAAAGTGAAGGCAGACTGTGCACCTGATAGGCCAGGGAAATAGCTTGAACTCTCCAATTGCTGATGGTATGCTTAGAAGCGGGAAACCCCTTCCTAGATGACCCGAAACATACCTACAACTGATCTGACTTCCTCCACTGAGATGACTTCTGAATGTAGATATTAAACACTCTGACAGAGCAGAGCAGATTAAGTCTCTCATCTTCCGCCGTCACATGAGGTGGAGGACTAAAAGCCTGCAGAACTATAGACCGTACCATATTAGAAGCCACCTTAGGCACATAGCCCAGTCTGGGATGCAAGATAGCCTTAACCACCACTGCAGACAAATTGCAACCCTTAATAATCGGTGGATACCAGGTAGAAATAGTCTGTAGTTTTACTTGGGAACATTCATAGATAGTAATTTGAGTTTTGTTGGAAATGTGGATTATGTTTTTATTAAGGCAATGCAGAGATTGTATCTAATTCGGAGGCTAAAACACTTTGGTGTAAGCAAGAAAATTTTAGAAATGGTCTATAAGATCTTGTGTAGATTATTATGTCTTTTAATATGACGATGTAGTATGGAGTTCTGACTGTTAAAGCAAAGCAGAATTTGTCAAGGGTGGTTAATGTAGCTAGCGCAATTGTAGGTAAGACACAAATACAACTGAATGATATATATGTAAGGGATGAGAAGTGTAGAATGTAAGGGATGAGAAGAATCCTCTATAATAACCAATGCTTTTATTTTAACTTTTGATATATATATCAAAAGTTAAAATAAAAGCATGGGTTATTATAGAGGATTCTTCTCATCCCTTACATTCTAAATTTCAGTTGTTACCATCAAGGAGGCGTTTTAGACAACCCCAGGTGAGTAAAAATGTGTACCAGATGTCATTTGAGCCAACTGCCATTAGAATGTTAAATGTTGAGAAGATATGAATATGAGTAGGGGTGGAAATGTATGCATAGATTGTATATGTGCATTCGGGAATTTTATTATTTTAATTGTTTTATATTTATGTATATTGTTATGTTGTGTTGGTGTCCTTGTGTGTGGTGTATAGAGAAGCCAAAGACAAATTTCCACTTGTGGACAATAAAGGACAACATAGTTCAGCTCAGTCCAGATGGACATGGTATTGCTGTATATTGTTCTTGGGGGAAAACTTTTTCAAATTCAAATGAGTTTGTCACATAAAAAGTGAATGTCCAGTCTTTCTGGATGCATTTAAATCTGTGCTTACTTCACAGCTGTCACTAAGATTTTGCATGACTCAGATAGCTGTCTGAGTAAACATTTGAAACATTTGCATAGAAAATGTTCTATTTGTGTAGAAAATGCAGCATGTTAATTTGAGTTGATTTAAAGACATGAGATGTTTAAATGCATGTAAAAAAATACAAATTTAAAATGCATGCTAACAATTGTTAATTACACATTTAATTCACTAAATATTTGTCACGGCGGGCAGAAACACAGGAAGCAATTGCGAGTAATATACAAGATTTATTTGAAGCACAAAATATACAAGTCCAGGGTGCAGTGAGCCAGGTGGAGATTGGTGACGCAGGGACTTCGATGGTCAATACCGGTGACGTGCAGACAAACGGTGAGACGATCCAAATCCACACGGAAGACGACGAACAGGAAACACCAGGCAGGAACACGAACCAGAAGACAGGGAAACATCAAACAACGATCTGACAAAGGTGAGAGAACAGCGGTGAGTTTATAAAGCGTGGTGAGATGAATAGCAGCTGGTGATTGTAATGATGAACAGCTGGAGTGGATCAGGTAATGACATACAGACACGCCCCTTGCACACGTGCACTCTTACAACAACATAAACACAAGACTAGAAGGAACCAGCGAATACATCTACCGTGACAGTACCCCTCCTCCTAAGAACGCCTCCTGGCGTTCTCAGACTCCCCTACCTGTCGATTGTAATCATCGATAAGGGAGTGATCCAGGATGTCCCTAGCAGGAACCCAACTTCTCTCCTCCGGACCGTAACCCTCCCAGTCCACCAAGTACTGAAATCCGCGTCCCCTCCGCCTAGAGTCCAGAATACGGTTGACCGAATATGTGGTCTCCCCATCTACGAGCCGCGGTGGGGGAGGAACCGGGGCAGGCGGATTAATGTGAGAATGAAAAACGGGCTTGATTTTAGATACATGGAACACGGAATGAACCCTCCTGTACGCAGGAGGTAGTTTGAGGCGGACTGCCACCGGACTAATAATCTTGGTGACAGGAAACGGGCCAATAAATTTGGGAGCAAGTTTATTAGAAACGGTGCGAAGAGGAATGTTCCTAGTTGAAAGCCACACTTTTTGACCAACGACGTATACGGGAGGCTTTGACCGGTGGCGATCGGCCTTGGCCTTGGTGCGCGCCCCCACCTGGAGTAGAGTCTCCCGGGCTCTAGTCCAGGTGCGGTGACACCTCTGGACAAAGGCGTGAGCGGAGGGAACCGCAACCTCGGATTCCAGACTGGGAAAAATTGGTGGCTGGTAACCTACACTACACTCAAACGGAGATAGGCCCGTCGCTGACACTGGCAACGTGTTGTGTGCGTACTCCACCATAGACAGTTGTTGACTCCAAGACGAAGGATTTCTGGAAACCAAACATCGCAACATTCTCTCCAAATCTTGGTTGGCTCTCTCTGTTTGACCATTGCTCTGGGGATGAAACCCAGATGACAGACTAACCGTCGCCCCTAGTAATCTACAAAATTCTCGCCAAAATTTGGACACAAACTGGGGTCCCCGGTCGGAGACCACGTCTATCGGGAGGCCATGTAACCGAAAGACATGATTTACGACCGTAGCCGCTGTCTCCTTAGCTGAAGGTAATTTGGGTAAGGGAATGAAATGTGCTGCCTTCGAGAATCGGTCCACCACAGTTAAAACTACTGTGTTACCCTGGGAGGGTGGGAGGGCGGTAATAAAATCTAGAGCGATATGGGACCAGGGTCTCGAAGGCACCGGCAGCGGTTGAAGTAGCCCATCTGGAGGTCGATTGGAAGACTTACCAGTGGCACAAACAGAGCAAGCCAAAACAAAATCGCGAATGTCACGAGCCATAAGTGGCCACCAGAATCGTTGCTTGACTAGAAATCCAGTGCGATTAATTCCTGGATGACAAGCTACGTTGGAGCTGTGACCCCACTGGACAACGTCAGACCGTAAGCCCTCCGGCACAAATAATCGGTTCGGTGGACACCCGGGCGGAGGCGTTACCCCTTCCAAGGCCTCTTTGACCTTCGCTTCGACCTCCCATGTGAGTGTTGAAACAAATACGGTTTCGGGTAAAATACACTCGGGAGTGGACGGGCGACCGGAAAAATCAAATATACGAGAAAGTGAGTCGGGTTTGATGTTCTTAGAACCCGGACGATATTGGAGAGAAAAATCAAAACGACCGAAAAAAAGTGCCCACCGAGCCTGCCTGGAGTTCAATCTTTTAGCAGTTCTGATATATTCGAGGTTCTTATGATCAGTCCAGACGATAAAAGGTACCCCCGACCCTTCTAACCAGTGACGCCACTCCTCCAACGCCAACTTGACTGCCAACAACTCTCTATTACCAATGTCATAATTACGTTCGGCTGGAGATAAACGATGGGACAAAAACGCGCAAGGATGCATCTTGTCGTCTACAGGTGAACGCTGAGATAACACCGCCCCTACTCCCACCTCTGATGCGTCGACCTCCACCACGAACTGACGTGATGAATCAGGGGTAATAAGAATGGGGGCTGAAACAAAGCGGCCTTTGAGTTTCTTGAACACAGTCTCGGCTGTGTCGGACCACCTGAACGCAGTTCTGGGGGAGGTCAAGGCAGTCAGAGGCGCGACCAGCTGGCTGAAGTTGCGAATGAATCGCCGGTAGAAATTGGCGAACCCCAGAAACCTCTGCAGGGCCTTGCGGGAATCTGGACTTGGCCAATCCACCACAGCCTTAATCTTCTCAGGGTCCATCCGCATCCCCTCAGACGACACGATGTATCCTAAAAAAGGAACAGACTGTGCATGAAAATCGCATTTCTCCGCCTTGACAAAAAGCCCATTCTCTAGCAACCTCTGAAGCACTCGTCGAACGTGCTGCACATGCTCCTGGAGAGATGCAGAGAAAATCAATATGTCATCCAGGTAGACATATATGAATTGATCGATCATATCTCGCAACACGTCATTGACCAGTGCCTGGAAAACTGCTGGGGAGTTGGACAGCCCAAACGGCATGACCAAATATTCAAAGTGCCCCCTAGGGGTGTTAAATGCAGTTTTCCACTCATCACCCTCCCTGATGCGGACCAAATGATAAGCGTTGCGTAAATCCAATTTGGTGAAGATGGATGCTCCCTGCAACCTCTCGAAGGCTGAAGACATCAACGGCAAAGGATAAGTATTCTTTACCGTGATGTTATTCAGCCCTCGGTAATCAATGCAAGGTCGCAGAGAACCATCCTTTTTCCCCACAAAAAAGAACCCCGCCCCCGCTGGAGAAGAGGAAGGGCGAATGAACTTGGTTGCTAGAGAATCAGAAATATATTTCTCCATAGCCTCTCTTTCAGGAATCGAAAGCGAATATAACTTGCCCTTAGGCGGAGACTTACCTGGGAGTAAATCTATTGCACAGTCGTAGGGACGATGCGGAGGGAGAGAAGCAGCACGAGACTTACTGAACACTTCCTTCAGGTCCAGATACTCCGCGGGCACGTTAGACAAATCCCCTGCTTCCTCCTGAAACACAGAAACAGGTACAGACGAACAAGCAGACACGAGACAAGACCTATGACATTCCTGGCTCCACTCCAGCACAGATCTATGTATCCAGTCCACTCGGGGGTTGTGTTGAATGAGCCATGGGTGTCCTAGAACAACGGGTGCCAGGGGTGAATCCAAAATAAAAAATGAAATAGTTTCCGAGTGATTGCCAGAGGTGATGAGAGTGATTTCTTCAGTGGATAATGAGATGGTGGGAAGTTCTTGTCCGTTGAGTGCATGAACTGCAATCTGCTGTGGGAGGGGTTTGATGGGAATCTGAAATCTGCGTGCAAAATTATGGTCCATGAAATTACCTTCGGCCCCCGAATCCAACAGTGCTTGACAATCGTGCTGGTGGACTGACCATCTTAGTCTTACCGAGAGGAGGGTGGAGGTAGATCTTGTCGTGGATGAGGTCTTCCTGGCGGAGATCCCACCCGATAGTAGCCTCATGTTTACTATCGGGCTGGGCCTTTTACCGGACAGTTGTAGGCGTAGTGTCCGGCTCCTCCGCAGTACAGGCAAAGGCCCTGGGACCTCCGCCTCTCCCTCTCCTCCCGGGAAAGCCGAGCTCGACCCACCTGCATGGGCTCGTGATCGTAGACGGGGCTGACCACGTCCCTGCCGCTGGATCGTCGCCCGTCGGCTGCCTCAAGTGTGCGGGTGGGCGTGGCTTGACGCTCGACTCTGGACAGCCGAGCGTCCACCCGCAGGGCCAGATCAATGAGTCCGTTGAGGGTAGTGGGAAGATCCAGGGCGTAGATCTCCTTCTGGACGTGGTCAGCCAACCCATGCAGGAACATGTCCCACTGCGCCTCCTCGTTCCATCCACACTCCGCCGCCAAGGTCCGGAACTCGATGGAAAACTCGGACACTGATCTTCTTCCCTGCCGTAGCTCGACCAACGTTCTGGCCGCCTCTCTTCCAGTGACCGCACGGTCAAAAACCAGTTTCATCTCGGCGGCGAGGGTCTGGAACGAGGCACAGCATGGATTTTGGTTTTCCCACACCGCCGTTCCCCAGAGTGCCGCTCTCCCAGTCAATAGCGTCAGCACAAACGCCACTTTGGCTCGCTCGGTCTGAAAAGTGTGAGGTTGCAGGGCAAAGTGCATGGAACATTGAGTCAAAAAAACTCTACAAAATGACGGTTCACCTGAGTATGCCTCTGGGGTGGGTAGCCGGGGTTCTGACTGGGAGGGGCTTCCTGATGGTGCGGGAGGAACGGCCGGTGTGGGTGGCGCAGTGGGAGGTTGTAGGCGCTGGATCTGCTGGGTGAGCTCGGACACCTGCGTCACCAGGGCTTGAACTGCACGACCCGTATCTCCAATCTCCTTCTCTTGTGAGTCCATTCTACGGATGCTGTGATGGATGAATTCATCGAGTGACGATGACGAGGCGCTCGCTGCTTCCATACTTGGTCAGATCGTTCTGTCACGGCGGGCAGAAACACAGGAAGCAATTGCGAGTAATATACAAGATTTATTTGAAGCACAAAATATACAAGTCCAGGGTGCAGTGAGCCAGGTGGAGATTGGTGACGCAGGGACTTCGATGGTCAATACCGGTGACGTGCAGACAAACGGTGAGACGATCCATATCCACACGGAAGACGACGAACAGGAAACACCAGGCAGGAACACGAACCAGAAGACAGGGAAACATCAAACAACGATCTGACAAAGGTGAGAGAACAGCGGTGAGTTTATAAAGCGTGGTGAGATGAATAGCAGCTGGTGATTGTAATGATGAACAGCTGGAGTGGATCAGGTAATGACATACAGACACGCCCCTTGCACACGTGCACTCTTACAACAACATAAACACAAGACTAGAAGGAACCAGCGAATACATCTACCGTGACAATATTGCCTTGAAGATAAAGATACAAGCTCCATTTAGAGATTCGACTTGAGTGTTTAAGTGTTTGAGGAGTCAATGTTTTGTGAAGAATATGATGCAGGTAAGGATTATGCCAATTTGAAATATGGTACAATTGTTCTTTGGAAATAAATATTCTGTTCTTTATCAAATTGTTTGTCTACTGTAACAGAAATATGAAATTAAAACTCTTATATTCACAACAGTAGTCTATGAAAACATCCGACATGGAAACAGGTGACACTGTGTTAGAGATAAATGACTAATTTTATTTTGAAAACTTACAAATGACTGAATGAATACATAAACTAAAATGGTGTGGTGGTGGATATTTATATCATCACACTTTTCACTTTTTTATAGACACATCAAGCAAGCAAGCAGGCAATTTTATTTATATAGCACATTTTCAAACAACAGACGTTGCCCCAAAGTGCTTTACAAAAATAATAACATTAAAATCATACAACAGAACAAACATAACTTATTCAAAAGCTAAAGAAAATAAATAAGTTTTTACATAAGACTTAAAAGTGGCAATTGATGGAGCTGACCTCACATGGAATGGGAGACTATTCCAGAGTTTTGGTTGACACAGATACAACCTCTTGGCTATTTCCACCTTTAGTGCATGCAGGGAAAAAAGATATCTGATCTGATGTTATTCAAACAATTAGTTATACTTTATGGGGGTAAGTTGTCACAAACCTTCCATTAAACAGCCTAGTACTTTTCAGTAGAATTTAATCAGTAAACCCTTTATAAAGCATGAAAAATCCATAACACCGCAAAAATATAATTTGTAACATCTTGACAGTATTGAAATGTTTTAAATGAGTGAGAGGTGTTAGGGATGTTTGAAGAAGGGCAGTTTCCCAAATCGCCGGAGAAAAAGAAAAGCAGGTACAAAACCACCCAACACAAAACAATACAAGCTAAACACACTCACTTCCATAACATCTTTTTGTAAAAGAATATAGAGGAATCTTGAGATCATAAAAGGAACAACTACAGTTAGCATAGTCACAGTCAATATTACGATGATCTTAAATGCTCTTTTCTTAATGTGGTTTTCCCCCTCTCTCTCTCTCCCTCTCTCTCCTGGTCCTGACTGCTTCAGAGCTCTGAGAACAGCCACAAGACAAAACAACTGGATGAAGAGGAAGAGGAGGAACTGCACGAACGAAACCCACATGAAAATATTGGCTGACACTAACATTAACATGCAGAAAAAGCAGGATCCAATGCCTGTTATCCAGGCTGCAGTGCAGCAGATCACTCTATATCTGAGAGGTTTGTACTTCAGAAAGGTTACAGGATAAACCACTGCCAGGTAACGCTCAACACACATCAGACACTGAAACAGAGGACGGATGGTGATGATGTTTCCTGTTAAAAACCTCAATGTAATCAAGGACACTGATTCTTGGTAATTTGGACTAAGTTCCTTATGCAAATAAATCAAAGCAAACAGACAGAAAATCATCTCACAAAGAGAGAGATTGAGCATAAAAAACTCTGATGCAACTCTGTTTCCTGTTCCTGTGATGATGAGCCACATAACATAGGAGTGTGTAGGAAGACCAACCGAAAGACTGAAGATCATCACATAAATCGTCATAGTGTCCATTGGTGTGTTTTTATATGCAGTGACGTTAGTTGATGGGAAAACCTCAAATGTGGGATCCACAGCAGAGTAGTTCATCTCTCTGTACTTCCCTCTAAATACATATATCACACACACACACACACACACACACATACATGTATATACATATAGGTTTGTACATATAAGCATGTTTCACTGCCTTCTTATTTTGTGTAAAATGACTTTATAATATGAATGAAAACTGTTTAACGTATTTTTTAATAATTTAATATTTCATTTTAAAATTAACTATAATATAAAAGAGTTTTAAGGGGAGTTTATTACCTTGACAAGTGAATTTCCAGTAATTCTTCAAAAACCAAGTCCCATTTTATATAATACAACAGTAACTTTTAACATACTTAACTTTTGAGATATGACTAAATGAAAATACTTCAAAAACATCAACTGGTAAAATTCCAGCGGGACGCACAATATTGTGAAGTAGCTCTTTTGTACTGAGAAATTCATTCACATCTCGCATAATTTATCACCATTTAGTCCTGGCATGCAAATGTAGGTCAGATGACATTTTCTCTGTTCCATGGAGCAATAGATTTAAAGGGAAAGTTCACTCTAAAATGAAAATTATATCATCAATTACTCACCCTGGTGTCATTTACTCATGGCATTCTTTCTTTTATGGACCACAAAATAATGATTAGGAAAAACTTGTCTTTCAGATATTTTAAGAGATGACAGGGAATTAACATGTATAAGAATTTTTTAAGCAAAGATAGTTTGACTTCCCATGGCACTTTGTAAACAAGTGATTGTTAACTATAGGCTCCTTTATTGCATTTATGTTAACCAACTTTGCATGTGTGAACCATTCTACAAAAGACCATTTTGCATTTTGATTTGTTTTACTGAAGTTAAAGAAATGTTAAATATAACATAAAAATAAGCATAATTTACATAGAAAATATGGTACTTTTAGAGGTAAATATATTCAAAAATACCCCCAAAATAAAAAACAAAACATAAATGGATAGTTTTTATTTTATCGAAGATAGTGATATAACATTTATTTTTTTTTTAAAGTTGCATCACACCTGAGACCTCTGTGCCCAAATTTGTCCTCAAACACAGGATTAAGGGCTGCAATGTGGATACGGCTTGAGGGAGATTTAGTTTGGCTGTTTGAGTGTTTGAGATGTCAATTAGTTCTAGGAATATACTGTATGAATACCGTGCATCAGTGAAGACTTAATACAAAAGAAACAGTTATGAAGTATGGTAACATATACAACCAGAGCGAAATAATAATAAGAAGAATGCCAACGATTACAATAGGTGCCTACGCACCTTTTGTGCTTGCCCCTATAAATATTAAACCAACACAAGGTTTAACAATTAATCAAATTGTAAAATACCGCAGAACTTGCCCCACCTGAAATTTTAGATATTGTCAGGGTTCTGTCACTTCTGTCTAGTCTATTTCTTGGTTTTGTGACAGAGCCCTGACACTCCTGTTCCCTTTCGTTGTCACTCCGAGTTACGTCGGATGACGACGAATGGGGTTTCGCTTAGAAAGCCTATCAACTTCGAGTATTACAAAACGAGCCAATGGCAAAGAAATGCCATGGGTCTGCGGAATTTGCATGACGTAACTCCGCCCCACCTCGTGGGTATAAAAGGAGGAAGTCCGCAACAGCAGTTTATGTTTTCGCTTCGGAGCCAAGTGTATTCTTCTCTCCATAAGCCATCTCTGAATTGTCAGCTTTACAAACGAGTACCTCGAGTGTTGGTGTGACGGCGATCTACGGCGAGCGCGTGCTTCCTGCTGATCTGTTGCAGTGGTCTGCCAGTCGGTGCGTGTCTCCCCGGGTGCTTCAACACTTGAGTTTTCTCTCACTAAAAGAGCTCGCACGCG